>CAWUPM010000256.1:0-15000 GCA_963924295.1 Dioctria rufipes
TCGCCTTTCGCCTTTCGCCTTTCGCCTTTCGCCTTTCGCCTTTCGCCTTTCGCCTTTCGCCTTTCGCCTTTCGCCTTTCGCCTTTCGCCTTTCGCCTTTCGCCTTTCGCCTTTCGCCTTTCGCCTTTCGCCTTTCGCCTTTCGCCTTTCGCCTTTCGCCTTTCGCCTTTCGCCTTTCGCCTTTCGCCTTTCGCCTTACGCCTTTCTCCTTTCGCCTTTCGTCTTTCGCCTTTCGCCTTTCGCCTTTCGCCTTTCACCTTTCGCCTTTCGCCTTTCACCTTTCGCCTTTCGCCTTTCGCCTTTCGCCTTTTGCATTTCGCCTTTCGCCTTTCGACTTTCGCCTTTCGCCTTTCGCCTTTCGACTTTCGCCTTTCGCCTTTCACCTTTCGCATTTCGCATTTCACCTTTCGCCTTTCGCCTTTCGCCTTTTGCATTTCGCCTTTCGCCTTTCGACTTTCGCCCTTCGCCTTTCGTCTTTCGTCTTTCGTCTTTCGTCTTTCGCAATTAGCCTTTAGCATTTTGAAATACAAATTTATAATTTCGAATTTTCCATTTCGCATTTTCAATTTCAACTTTTGTATTTTGTCTTTTGAATATCGTTTTTTCTTTTGCTTCAGGCATTTTAAATTTTCCATTTTCATTTCATGTTTTGAAAATCGTTTTTCCTTTTGCCTTCCGCCTTTCGCCTTTCGCCTTTCGCCTTTCGCCTTTCGCCTTTCACCTTTCGCCTTACGCCTTTCGCCTTTCGCCTTTCGCCTTTCGCCTTTCGCCTTTCGCCTTTCGCCTTTCGCCTTTCGCCTTTCGCCTTTCGCCTTTCGCCTTTCGCCTTTCGCCTTTCGCCTTTCGCCTTTCGACTTTCGCCTTTCGCCTTTCGCCTTTCGCCTTACGCCTTTCACCTTCCGCCTTTCGCCTTTCGCCTTTCGCCTTTCGCCTTTCGCCTTTCGCCTTTTGCCTTTCGCCTTTCGCCTTTCGCCTTTCGCCTTTCGCCTTTCGCCTTTCGCCTTTCGCCTTTCGCCTTTCGCCTTTCGCCTTTCGCCTTTCGCCTTTCGCCTTTCGCCTTACGCCTTTCTCCTTTCGCCTTTCGTCTTTCGCCTTTCGCCTTTCGCCATTCGCCTTTCGCCTTTCGCCTTTCACCTTTCGCCTTTCGCCTTTCACCTTTCGCCTTTCGCCTTTAGCATTTCGCCTTTCGCCTTTCGCCTTTCGCCTTTCGCCTTTCGCCTTTCGCCTTTCGCCTTTCGCCTTTCGCCTTTCGCCTTACGCCTTTCACCTTCCGCCTTTCGGCTCTTGCCTTTCGCCTTTCGCTTTCCGCCTTTCGCCTTTCGCCTTTCGCCTTTCGCCTTTCGCCTTTCGCCTTTCGCCTTTCGCCTTTCGCCTTTCGCCTTTCGCCTTTCGCCTTTCGCCTTTCGCCTTTCGCCTTTCGCCTTTCGCCTTTCGCCTTTCACCTTTCCCATTTCACCTTTCGCATTTCGCCTTTCACTTTTCGCCTTTCGCCTTTCGCCTTTCACCTTTCGCCTTTCGCCTTTCGCCTTTAGCATTTCGCCTTTCGCCTTTCGCCTTTCGCCTTTCGCCTTTCGCCTTTCGCCTTTCGCCTTTCGCCTTTCGCCTTACGCCTTTCACCTTCCGCCTTTCGGCTCTTGCCTTTCGCCTTTCGCTTTCCGCCTTTCGCCTTTCGCCTTTCGCCTTTCGCCTTTCGCCTTTCGCCTTTCGCCTTTCGCCTTTCGCCTTTCGCCTTTCGCCTTTCGCCTTTCGCCTTTCGCCTTTCGCCTTTCGCCTTTCGCCTTTCGCCTTTCGCCTTTCACCTTTCCCATTTCACCTTTCGCATTTCGCCTTTCACTTTTCGCCTTTCGCCTTTCGCCTTTCGCCTTTCCCCTTTCGCCTTTCGCCTTTCGCCTTTCGCCTTTCGCCTTTCGCCTTTCGCCTTTCGCCTTTCGCCTTTCGCCTTTCGCCTTTCGCCTTTCGTCTTTCGCCTTTCGCCTTTCGCCTTTCGCCTTTCGCCTTCCGCCTTTCGCCTTTCGCCTTTCGCCTTTCACCTTTCGCCTTTCGCCTTTCACCTTTCGCCTTTCGCCTTTTGCATTTCGCCTTTCGCCTTTCGACTTTCGCCCTTCGCCTTTCGTCTTTCGCCTTTCGCAATTCGCCTTTAGCATTTTGAAATACAAATTTATAATTTCGAATTTTCCATTTCGCATTTTCAATTTCAACTTTTGTATTTTATCTTTTGAATATCGTTTTTTTCTTTTGATTTAGGCATTTTAAATTTCTCCATTTTCATTTCGCCTTTCGCCTTTCGCCTTTCGCCTTTCGCCTTTCGCCTTTCGCCTTTCGCCTTTCGCCTTTCGCCTTTCGCCTTTCGCCTTTCGCCTTTCGCCTTTCGCCTTTCGCCTTTCGCCTTTCGCCTTTCGCCTTTCGCCTTACGCCTTTCTCCTTTCGCCTTTCGTCTTTCGCCTTTCGTCTTTCGCCTTTCGCCATTCGCCTTTCGCCTTTCGCCTTTCACCTTTCGCCTTTCGCCTTTCACCTTTCGCCTTTCGCCTTTTGCATTTCGCCTTTCGCCTTTCGCCTTTCGCCTTTCGCCTTTCGCCTTTCGCCTTTCGCCTTTCGCCTTTCGCCTTTCGCCTTACGCCTTTCACCTTCCGCCTTTCGACTTTCGCCTTTCGCCTTTCGCCTTTCGCCTTACGCCTTTCACCTTCCGCCTTTCGCCTTTCGCCTTTCGCCTTTCGCCTTTCGCCTTTCGCCTTTCGCCTTTCGCCTTTCGCCTTTCGCCTTTCGCCTTTCGCCTTTCGCCTTTCGCCTTTCGCCTTTCGCCTTTCGCCTTACGCCTTTCTCCTTTCGCCTTTCGTCTTTCGCCTTTCGCCTTTCGCCTTTCGCCATTCGCCTTTCGCCTTTCGCCTTTCACCTTTCGCCTTTCGCCTTTCACCTTTCGCCTTTCGCCTTTTGCATTTCGCCTTTCGCCTTTCGCCTTTCGCCTTTCGCCTTTCGCCTTTCGCCTTTCGCCTTTCGCCTTTCGCCTTTCGCCTTTCGCCTTTCGCCTTTCGCCTTACGCCTTTCACCTTCCGCCTTTCGGCTTTTGCCTTTCGCCTTTCGCTTTCCGCCTTTCGCCTTTCGCCTTTCGCCTTTCGCCTTTCGCCTTTCGCCTTTCGCCTTTCGCCTTTCGCCTTTCGCCTTTCGCTTTTCGCCTTTCACCTTTCCCATTTCACCTTTCGCATTTCGCCTTTCACCTTTCGCCTTTCGCCTTTTGCATTTCGCCTTTCGCCTTTCGCCTTTCGCCTTTCGCCTTTCGCCTTTCGCCTTTCGCCTTTCGCCTTTCGCCTTTCGCCTTTCGCCTTTCGCCTTACGCCTTTCACCTTCCGCCTTTCGCCTTTCGCCATTCGCCTTTCGCCTTTCGCCTTTCACCTTTCGCCTTTCGCCTTTCGCCTTTTGCATTTCGCCTTTCGCCTTTCGTCTTTCGCCTTTCGCCTTTCGCCTTTCGCCTTTCGCCTTTCGCCTTTCGCCTTTCGCCTTTCACCTTTCGCCTTTCGCCTTTCACCTTTCGCCTTTCGCCTTTCGCCTTTCGCCTTTTGCATTTCGCCTTTCGCCTTTCGACTTTCGCCCTTCGCCTTTCGTCTTTCATCTTTCGCAATTAGCCTTTAGCATTTTGAAATACAAATTTATAATTTCGAATTTTCCATTTCGCATTTTCAATTTCAACTTTTGTATTTTATCTTTTGAATATCGTTTTTTCTTTTGCTTCAGGCATCTTAAATTTCTCCATTTTCATTTCATGTTTTGAAAATCGTTTTTCCTTTTGCCTTCCGCCTTTCGTCTTTCGCCTTTCGCCTTTCGCCTTTCGCCTTTCACCTTTCGCCTTACGCCTTTCGCCTTTCGCCTTTCGCCTTTCGCCTTTCGCCTTTCGACTTTCGCCTTTCGCCTTTCGCCTTTCGCCTTACGCCTTTCACCTTCCGCCTTTCGCCTTTCGCCTTTCGCCTTTCGCCTTTCGCCTTTCGCCTTTCGCCTTTCGCCTTTCGCCTTTCGCCTTTCGCCTTTCGCCTTTCGCCTTTCGCCTTTCGCCTTTCGCCTTTCGCCTTTCGCCTTTCGCCTTTCGCCTTTCGCCTTTCGCCTTTCGCCTTTCGCCTTTCGCCTTTCGCCTTTCGCCTTTCGCCTTTCGCCTTTCGCCTTTCGCCTTTCGACTTACGCCTTTCTCCTTTCGCCTTTCGTCTTTCGCCTTTCGCCTTTCGCCTTTCGCCTTTCACCTTTCGCCTTTCGCCTTTCACCTTTCGCCTTTCGCCTTTCGCCTTTCGCCTTTTGCATTTCGCCTTTCGCCTTTCGACTTTCGCCTTTCGCCTTTCGCCTTTCGACTTTCGCCTTTCGCCTTTCACCTTTCGCATTTCGCATTTCACCTTTCGCCTTTCGCCTTTCGCCTTTTGCATTTCGCCTTTCGCCTTTCGACTTTCGCCCTTCGCCTTTCGTCTTTCGTCTTTCGTCTTTCGCAATTAGCCTTTAGCATTTTGAAATACAAATTTATAATTTCGAATTTTCCATTTCGCATTTTCAATTTCAACTTTTGTATTTTGTCTTTTGAATATCGTTTTTTCTTTTGCTTCAGGCATTTTAAATTTTCCATTTTCATTTCATGTTTTGAAAATCGTTTTTCCTTTTGCCTTCCGCCTTTCGCCTTTCGCCTATCGCCTCTCGCCTTTCGCCTTTCGCCTTTCACCTTTCGCCTTACGCCTTTCGCCTTTCGCCTTTCGCCTTTCGCCTTTCGCCTTTCGCCTTTCGCCTTTCGCCTTTCGCCTTTCGCCTTTCGCCTTTCGCCTTTCGCCTTTCGCCTTTCGCCTTTCGCCTTTCGACTTTCGCCTTTCGCCTTTCGCCTTTCGCCTTACGCCTTTCACCTTCCGCCTTTCGCCTTTCGCCTTTCGCCTTTCGCCTTTCGCCTTTCGCCTTTTGCCTTTCGCCTTTCGCCTTTCGCCTTTCGCCTTTCGCCTTTCGCCTTTCGCCTTTCGCCTTTCGCCTTTCGCCTTTCGCCTTTCGCCTTTCGCCTTTCGCCTTACGCCTTTCTCCTTTCGCCTTTCGTCTTTCGCCTTTCGCCTTTCGCCATTCGCCTTTCGCCTTTCGCCTTTCACATTTCGCCTTTCGCCTTTCACCTTTCGCCTTTCGCCTTTAGCATTTCGCCTTTCGCCTTTCGCCTTTCGCCTTTCGTCTTTCGTCTTTCGTCTTTCGCAATTAGCCTTTAGCATTTTGAAATACAAATTTATAATTTCGAATTTTCCATTTCGCATTTTCAATTTCAACTTTTGTATTTTGTCTTTTGAATATCGTTTTTTCTTTTGCTTCAGGCATTTTAAATTTTCCATTTTCATTTCATGTTTTGAAAATCGTTTTTCCTTTTGCCTTCCGCCTTTCGCCTTTCGCCTTTCGCCTTTCGCCTTTCGCCTTTCGCCTTTCGCCTTTCGCCTTTCGCCTTTCGCCTTTCGCCTTTCGCCTTTCGCCTTACGCCTTTCACCTTCCGCCTTTCGGCTCTTGCCTTTCGCCTTTCGCTTTCCGCCTTTCGCCTTTCGCCTTTCGCCTTTCGCCTTTCGCCTTTCGCCTTTCGCCTTTCGCCTTTCGCCTTTCGCCTTTCGCCTTTCGCCTTTCGCCTTTCACCTTTCCCATTTCACCTTTCGCATTTCGCCTTTCACCTTTCGCCTTTCGCCTTTTGCATTTCGCCTTTCGCCTTTCGACTTTCGCCCTTCGCCTTTCGTCTTTCGTCTTTCGCAATTAGCCTTTAGCATTTTGAAATACAAATTTATAATTTCGAATTTTCCATTTCGCACTTTCAATTTCAACTTTCGTATTTTATCTTTTGAATATCGTTTTTTCTTTTGCTTCAGGCATTTTAAATTTCTCCATTTTCATTTCATGTTTTGAAAATCGTTTTTCCTTTTGCCTACCGCTTTTCGCCTTTCGCCTTTCGCCTTTCGCCGTTCGCCTTTCGCCTTTCGCCATTCGCCTTTCGCCTTTCGCCTTTCGCCTTTCGCCATTCGCCTTTCGCCTTTCGCCTTTCGCCTTTCGCCTTTCGCCTTTCGCCTTTCGCCTTTCGCCTTTCACCTTCCGCCTTTCGCCTTTGCCTTTCGCCTTTCCCCTTTCGCCTTTCGCCTTTCGCCTTTCGCCTTTCGCCTTTCGCCTTTCGCCTTTCGCCTTTCGCCTTTCGCCTTTCGCCTTTCGCCTTTCGCCTTTCGCCTTTCGCCTTTCGCCTTTCGCCTTTCGCCTTTCGCCTTTCCCCTTTCGCCTTTCGCCTTTCGCCTTTCGCCTTTCGCCTTTCGCCTTTCGCCTTTCGCCTTTCGCCTTTCGCCTTTCGCCTTTCGCCTTTCGCCTTTCGCCTTTCGTCTTTCGCCTTTCGCCTTTCGCCTTTCGCCTTTCGCCTTTCGCCTTTCACCTTTCGCCTTTCGCCTTTCACCTTTCGCATTTCGCCTTTTGCATTTCGCCTTTCGCCTTTCGACTTTCGCCCTTCGCCTTTCGTCTTTCGCCTTTCGCAATTCGCCTTTAGCATTTTGAAATACAAATTTATAATTTCGAATTTTCCATTTCGCATTTTCAATTTCAACTTTTGTATTTTATCTTTTGAATATCGTTTTTTTCTTTTGATTTAGGCATTTTAAATTTCTCCATTTTCATTTCATGTTTTGAAAATCGTTTTTCCTTTTGCCTTCCGCTTTTCGCCTTTCGCCTTTCGCTTTTCGCCTTTCGCCTTTCGCCTTTCGCCTTTCGCCTTTCGCCTTTCGCCTTTCGCCTTTCGCCTTTCGCCTTTCGCCTTTCGCCTTTCGCCTTTCGCCTTTCGCCTTTCGCCTTTCGCCTTTCGCCTTTCGCCTTTCGCCTTTCACCTTCCGCCTTTCTCCTTTCGCCTTTCGCCTTTCGCCTTTCGCCTTTCGCCTTTCGCCTTTCGCCTTTCGCCTTTCGCCTTTCGCCTTTCGCCTTTCACCTTCGCCTTTCGCCTTTCGCCTTTCGCCTTTCGCCTTTCACCTTTCGCCTTTCGCCTTTCGCCTTTCACCTTTCGCCTTTCGCCTTTTGCATTTCGCCTTTCGACTTTCGCCCTTCACCTTTCGTCTTTCGACTTTCGCAATTCGCCTTTAGCATTTTGAAATACAAATTTATAATTTCGAATTTTCCATTTCGCATTTTCAATTTCAACTTTTGTATTTTGTCTTTTGAATATCGTTTTTTCTTTTGCTTCAGGCATTTTCAATTTTCCATTTTCATTTCATGTTTTGAAAATCGTTTTTCCTTTTGCCTTCCGCCTTTCGCCTTTCGCCTTTCGCCTTTCGCCTTTCGCCTTTCGCCTTTCGCCTTTCACCTTTCGCCTTACGCCTTTCGCCTTTCGCCTTTCGCCTTTCGCCTTTCGCCTTTCGCCTTTCGCCTTTCGCCTTTCGCCTTTCGCCTTTCGCCTTTCGCCTTTCGACTTTCGCCTTTCGCCTTTCGCCTTTCGCCTTACGCCTTTCACCTTCCGCCTTTCGCCTTTCGCCTTTCGCCTTTCGCCTTTCGCCTTTCGCCTTTTGCCTTTCGCCTTTCGCCTTTCGCCTTTCGCCTTTCGCCTTTCGCCTTTCGCCTTTCGCCTTTCGCCTTTCGCCTTTCGCCTTTCGCCTTTCGCCTTTCGCCTTACGCCTTTCTCCTTTCGCCTTTCGTCTTTCGCCTTTCGCCTTTCGCCTTTCGCCATTCGCCTTTCGCCTTTCGCCTTTCACCTTTCGCCTTTCGCCTTTCACCTTTCGCCTTTCGCCTTTAGCATTTCGCCTTTCGCCTTTCGCCTTTCGCCTTTCGCCTTTCGCCTTTCGCCTTTCGCCTTTCGCCTTTCGCCTTACGCCTTTCACCTTCCGCCTTTCGGCTCTTGCCTTTCGCCTTTCGCTTTCCGCCTTTCGCCTTTCGCCTTTCGCCTTTCGCCTTTCGCCTTTCGCCTTTCGCCTTTCGCCTTTCGCCTTTCGCCTTTCGCCTTTCGCCTTTCGCCTTTCGCCTTTCGCCTTTCACCTTTCCCATTTCACCTTTCGCATTTCGCCTTTCACCTTTCGCCTTTCGCCTTTTGCATTTCGCCTTTCGCCTTTCGACTTTCGCCCTTCGCCTTTCGTCTTTCGTCTTTCGCAATTAGCCTTTAGCATTTTGAAATACAAATTTATAATTTCGAATTTTCCATTTCGCATTTTCAATTTCAACTTTCGTATTTTATCTTTTGAATATCGTTTTTTCTTTTGCTTCAGGCATTTTAAATTTCTCCATTTTCATTTCATGTTTTGAAAATCGTTTTTCCTTTTGCCTACCGCTTTTCGCCTTTCGCCTTTCGCCTTTCGCCGTTCGCCTTTCGCCTTTCGCCATTCGCCTTTCGCCTTTCGCCTTTCGCCTTTCGCCATTCGCCTTTCGCCTTTCGCCTTTCGCCTTTCGCCTTTCGCCTTTCGCCTTTCGCCTTTCGCCTTTCGCCTTTCACCTTCCGCCTTTCGCCTTTCGCCTTTCGCCTTTCCCCTTTCGCCTTTCGCCTTTCGCCTTTCGCCTTTCGCCTTTCGCCTTTCGCCTTTCGCCTTTCGCCTTTCGCCTTTCGCCTTTCGCCTTTCGCCTTTCGCCTTTCGCCTTTCGCCTTTCGCCTTTCGCCCTTCGCCTTTCGCCTTTCCCCTTTCGCCTTTCGCCTTTCGCCTTTCGCCTTTCGCATTTCGCCTTTCGCCTTTCGCCTTTCGCCTTTCGCCTTTCGTCTTTCGCCTTTCGCCTTTCGCCTTTCGCCTTTCGTCTTTCGCCTTTCGCCTTTCGCCTTTCGCCTTTCGCCTTTCGCCTTTCACCTTTCGCCTTTCGCCTTTCACCTTTCGCCTTTCGCCTTTTGCATTTCGCCTTTCGCCTTTCGACTTTCGCCCTTCGCCTTTCGTCTTTCGCCTTTCGCAATTCGCCTTTAGCATTTTGAAATACAAATTTATAATTTCGAATTTTCCATTTCGCATTTTCAATTTCAACTTTTGTATTTTATCTTTTGAATATCGTTTTTTTCTTTTGATTTAGGCATTTTAAATTTCTCCATTTTCATTTCATGTTTTGAAAATCGTTTTTCCTTTTGCCTTCCGCTTTTCGCCTTTCGCCTTTCGCTTTTCGCCTTTCGCCTTTCGCCTTTCGCCTTTCGCCTTTCGCCTTTCGCCTTTCGCCTTTCGCCTTTCGCCTTTCGCCTTTCGCCTTTCGCCTTTCGCCTTTCGCCTTTCGCCTTTCGCCTTTCGCCTTTCGCCTTTCGCCTTTCGCCTTTCGCCTTTCGCCTTTCGCCTTTCACCTTCCGCCTTTCTCCTTTCGCCTTTCGCCTTTCGCCTTTCGCCTTTCGCCTTTCGCCTTTCGCCTTTCGCCTTTCGCCTTTCGCCTTTCGCCTTTCGCCTTTCACCTTTCGCCTTTCGCCTTTCGCCTTTCGCCTTTCGCCTTTCACCTTTCGCCTTTCGCCTTTCGCCTTTCACCTTTCGCCTTTCGCCTTTTGCATTTCGCCTTTCGACTTTCGCCCTTCACCTTTCGTCTTTCGCCTTTCGCAATTCGCCTTTAGCATTTTGAAATACAAATTTATAATTTCGAATTTTCCATTTCGCATTTTCAATTTCAACTTTTGTATTTTATCTTTTGAATATCGTTTTTTTCTTTTGCTTTAGGCATTTTAAATTTCTCCATTTTCATTTCATGTTTTGAAAATCGTTTTTCCTTTTGCCGTAGGCATTTTGACTTTTGCCTCTCGCCCTTCACCTTTCGCCTTTCGCCTTTCACTTTTCGCCTTTCGCGTTTCAACTTTCGCCTTTCGCCTTTCGCCTTTCGCCTTTCGCCTTTCGCCCTTCGCCTTTCACCTTCCGCCTTTCGCCTTTCGCCTTCCGCCTTTCGCCTTTCGCCTTTCGCCTTTCGCCTTTCGCCTTTCGCCTTTCGCCTTTCACCTTTCTCCTTTCGCCTTTCGCCTTTTGCCTTTCGCCTTTCGCCTTTCGACTTTCGCCCTTCGCCTTTGGTATTTCGCCTTTCGCCTTTCGCCTTTCGTCTTTCGCCTTTCGCCTTTCGCCTTTCGCCTTTCGCCTTTCACCTTTCGCCTTTCACCTTTCACCTTTCGCCTTTCGCCTTTCGCCTTTCGCCTTTTGCATTTCGCCTTTCGCCTTTCGACTTTCGCCCTTCGCCTTTCGTCTTTCATCTTTCGCAATTAGCCTTTAGCATTTTGAAATACAAATTTATAATTTCGAATTTTCCATTTCGCATTTTCAATTTCAACTTTTGTATTTTATCTTTTGAATATCGTTTTTTCTTTTGCTTCAGGCATCTTAAATTTCTCCATTTTCATTTCATGTTTTGAAAATCGTTTTTCCTTTTGCCTTCCGCCTTTCGTCTTTCGCCTTTCGCCTTTCGCCTTTCACCTTTCGCCTTACGCCTTTCGCCTTTCGCCTTTCGCCTTTCGCCTTTCGCCTTTCGCCTTTCGACTTTCGCCTTTCGCCTTTCGCCTTTCGCCTTACGCCTTTCACCTTCCGCCTTTCGCCTTTCGCCTTTCGCCTTTCGCCTTTCGCCTTTCGCCTTTCGCCTTTCGCCTTTCGCCTTTCGCCTTTCGCCTTTCGCCTTTCGCCTTTCGCCTTTCGCCTTTCGCCTTTCGCCTTTCGCCTTTCGCCTTTCGCCTTTCGCCTTTCGCCTTTCGCCTTTCGCCTTTTGCCTTACGCCTTTCGCCTTTCGCCTTTCGTCTTTCGCCTTTCGCCTTTCGCCTTTCGCCTTTCGCCTTACGCCTTTCACCTTCCGCTTTCGCCTTTCGCCTTTCCCCTTTCGCCATCCGCCTTTCGCCTTTCGCCTTTCCCCTTTCGCCTTTCGCCTTTCGCCTTTCGCCTTTCGCCTTTCGCCTTTCGCCTTTCGCCTTTCGCCTTTCGCCTTTCGCCTTTCGCCTTTCGCCTTTCGCCTTTCGCCTTTCGCCTTTCGCCTTTCGCCTTTCGCCTTTCGCCTTTCGCCTTTCGCCTTTCGCCTTTCGCCTTTCGCCTTTTGCCTTACGCCTTTCGCCTTTCGCCTTTCGCCTTTCGTCTTTCGCCTTTCGCCTTTCGCCTTTCGCCTTTCGCCTTTCGCCTTTCGCGTTTCGCATTACGCCTTTCGCCTTTCGCCTTTCGCCTTTCACTTTTCGCCTTTCGCCTTTCAACTTTCGCCTTTCGCCTTTCGCCTTTCGCCTTTCGCCTTTCGCCTTTCGCCTTTCGCCTTTCGCCCTTCGCCTTTCACCTTCCGCCTTTCGCCTTTCGCCTTCCGCCTTTCGCCTTTCGCCTTTCGCCTTTCGCCTTTCGCCTTTCGCCTTTCGCCTTTCGCCTTTCGCCTTTCGCCTTTCGCCTTTCGCCTTTCGCCTTTCGCTTTTCACCTTTCTCCTTTCGCCTTTCGCCTTTTGCCTTTCGCCTTTCGCCTTTCGACTTTCGCCCTTCGCCTTTGGTCTTTCGCCTTTCGCCTATCGCCTTTCGCCTTTCGCCTTTCGCCTTTCGCATTTCGCCTTTCGCCTTTCGCCTTTCGCCATTCGCCTTTCGCCTTTCGACAATCGCCCTTCGCCTTTCGTCTTTCGCCTTTCGCATTTCGCCTTTAGCCTTTTGAAATACGAATTTATAATTTCGAATTTTCCATTTCGCATTTTCAATTTCAACTTTTGTATATTATCTTTTGAATATCGTTTTTTCTTTTGCTTTAGGCATTTTAAATTTCTCCATTTTCATTTGAAAATCGTTTTTCCTTTTGACTTTTGCCTCACGCCCTTCGCCTTTCGCCTATCGCCTTTCGCCTTTCGCCTTCCGCTTTTCGCCTTTCGCTTTTCGCCTTTCACCTTCCGCCTTTCGCCTTTCGCCTTTCGCCTTTCGCCTTACGCCTTTCACCTTCCGCCTTTCGCTTTTCGCCTTTCGCCTTTCGCCTTTCGCCTTTCGCCTTTCGCCTTTCGCCTGTCGCCTTTCGCCTTTCGCTTTTCGCCTTTCGCCTTTCGCCTTTCGCCTTTCGCCTTTCGCCTTACGCCTTTCACCTTCCGCCTTTCGCTTTTCGCCTTTCGCCTTTCGCCTTTCGCCTTTCGCCTTTCGCCTTTCGCCTTTCGCCTGTCGCCTTTCGCCTGTCGCCTTTCGCCTTTCGCCTTTCGCCTGTCGCCTTTCGCCTGTCGCCTTTCGCCTTTCGCCTTTCGCCTTTCGCCTTTCGCCTTTCGCCTTTCGCCTTTCGCCTTTCGCCGTTCGCCTTTCGCTTTTCACCTTTCTCCTTTCGCCTTTCGCCTTTCGCCTTTTGCCTTTCGCCTTTCGCCTTTCGACTTTCGCCCTTCGCCTTTGGTCTTTCGCCTTTCGCCTTTCGCCTTTCGCCTTTCGCCTTTCGCATTTCGCCTTTCGCCTTTCGCCTTTCGCCATTCGCCTTTCGCCTTTCGACAATCGCCCTTCGCCTTTCGTCTTTCGCCTTTCGCATTTCGCCTTTAGCCTTTTGAAATACGAATTTATAATTTCGAATTTTCCATTTCGCATTTTCAATTTCAACTTTTGTATATTATCTTTTGAATATCGTTTTTTCTTTTGCTTTAGGCATTTTAAATTTCTCCATTTTCATTTGAAAATCGTTTTTCCTTTTGACTTTTGCCTCACGCCCTTCGCCTTTCGCCTATCGCCTTTCGCCTTTCGCCTTCCGCTTTTCGCCTTTCGCTTTTCGCCTTTCACCTTCCGCCTTTCGCCTTTCGCCTTTCGCCTTTCGCCTTACGCCTTTCACCTTCCGCCTTTCGCTTTTCGCCTTTCGCCTTTCGCCTTTCGCCTTTCGCCTTTCGCCTTTCGCCTGTCGCCTTTCGCCTGTCGCCTTTCGCCTTTCGCCTTTCGCCTTTCGCCTTTCGCCTTTCGCCTTTCGCCTTTCGCCTTTCGCCTTTCGCCTTTCGCCCTTCGCTTTTCACCTTTCTCCTTTCGCCTTTCGCCTTTTGCCTTTCGCCTTTCGCCTTTCGACTTTCGCCCTTCGCCTTTGGTCTTTCGCCTTTCGCCTTTCGCCTTTCGCCTTTCGCCTTTCGCATTTCGCCTTTCGCCTTTCGCCTTTCGCCATTCGCCTTTCGCCTTTCGCCTTTCGACAATCGCCCTTCGCCTTTCGTCTTTCGCCTTTCGCATTTCGCCTTTAGCCTTTTGAAATACGAATTTATAATTTCGAATTTTCCATTTCGCATTTTCAATTTCAACTTTTGTATATTATCTTTTGAATATCGTTTTTTCTTTTGCTTTAGGCATTTTAAATTTCTCCATTTTCATTTGAAAATCGTTTTTCCTTTTGACTTTTGCCTCACGCCCTTCGCCTTTCGCCTATCGCCTTTCGCCTTTCGCCTTCCGCTTTTCGCCTTTCGCTTTTCGCCTTTCAGCTTCCGCCTTTCGCCTTTCGCCTTTCGCCTTACGCCTTTCACCTTCCGCCTTTCGCTTTTCGCCTTTCGCCTTTCGCCTTTCGCCTTTCGCCTTTCGCCTTTCGCCTTTCGCCTGTCGCCTTTCGCCTGTCGCCTTTCGCCTTTCCCCTTTCGCCTTTCGCCTTTCGCCTTACGCCTTTCACCTTCCGCCTTTCGGCTCTTGCCTTTCGCCTTTCGCTTTCCGCCTTTCGCCTTTCGCCTTTCGCCTTTCGCCTTTCGCCTTTCGCCTTTCGCCTTTCGCCTTTCGCCTTTCGCCTTTCGCCTTTCGCCTTTCGCCTTTCACCTTTCCCATTTCACCTTTCGCATTTCGCCTTTCACCTTTCGCCTTTCGCCTTTTGCATTTCGCCTTTCGCCTTTCGACTTTCGCCCTTCGCCTTTCGTCTTTCGCAATTAGCCTTTAGCATTTTGAAATACAAATTTATAATTTCGAATTTTCCATTTCGCATTTTCAATTTCAACTTTCGTATTTTATCTTTTGAATATCGTTTTTTCTTTTGCTTCAGGCATTTTAAATTTCTGCATTTTCATTTCATGTTTTGAAAATCGTTTTTCCTTTTGCCTTCCGCCTTTCGCCTTTTGCCTTTCGCCTTTCGCCTTTCGCCTTTCGCCTTTCGCCTTTCCCCTTTCACCTTTCGCCTTACGCCTTTCGCCTTTCGCCTTTCGCCTTTCGCCTTTCGTCTTTCGCCTTTCGCCTTTCGCCTTTCGCCTTTCGACTTTCGCCTTTCGCCTTTCGCCTTACGCCTTTCACCTTCCGCCTTTCGCCTTTCGCCTTTCGCCTTTCGCCTTTCGCCTTTCGCCTTTCGCCTTTCGCCTTTCGCCTTTCGCCTTTCGCCTTTCGCGTTTCGCCTTTCGCCTTTCGCCTTTCGCCTTTCGCTTTTCGCCTTTCGCCTTTCGCCTTTCGCCTTACGCCTTTCGCCTTTCGCCTTTCGCCTTTCGCCTTTCGCCTTACGCCTTTCACCTTCCGCCTTTCGCCTTTCGCCTTTCGCCTTTCGCCTTTCGCCTTTCGCCTTTCGCCTTTCGCCTTTCGCCTTTCGCCTTTCGCCTTTCGCCTTTCGCCTTTCGCCTTTCGCCTTTCGCCTTTCGCCTTTCGCCTTTCGCCTTTCGCCTTTCGCCTTTCGCTATCACCTTTCGCCTTTCGCCTTTCACCTTTCGCCTTTCGGCTTTCGCCTTTTGCATTTCGCCTTTCGCCTTTCGTCTTTCGCCTTTCGCCTTTCGCCTTTCGCCTTTCGCCTTTCGCCTTTCGCCTTTCGCCTTTCGCCTTACGCCTTTCACCTTCCGCCTTTCGCCTTTCGCCTTTCGCCTTTCCCTTTCGCCTTTTGCATTTCGCCTTTCGCCTTTCGTCTTTCGCCTTTCGCCTTTCGCCTTTCGCCTTTCGACTTTCGCCCTTCGCCTTTGGTCTTTCGCCTTTCGCCTTTCGCCTTTCGCCTTTCGCCTTTCGCATTTCGCCTTTCGCCTTTCGCCTTTCGCCATTCGCCTTTCGCCTTTCGCCTTTCGACAATCGCCCTTCGTCTTTCGCCTTTCGCAATTCGCCTTTAGCATTTTGAAATACAAATTTATAATTTCGAATTTTCCATTTCGCATTTTCAATTTCAACTTTTGTATTTTATCTTTTGAATATCGTTTTTTTCTTTTGATTTAGGCATTTTAAATTTCTCCATTTTCATTTCATGTTTTGAAAATCGTTTT
>CAWUPM010000257.1:0-19000 GCA_963924295.1 Dioctria rufipes
TTCAGTTATAAAGTGAACATTTGCACCTGTCAATAGACGCGTTCGGAAGTTTTTAATTTAAAAAAAATCTAAATTTCGTCTAATTTTATTAATTTAGTGCAATTTGTGCGATAAGTGAAATTGAAAAAATTGTGCGCAAACTTCAAGGTATTCTCGTATTTATTTAAGTGTCATTTCCGTGTGTGTAGTGTTATAAAAAGAAGAATTAATCGAACCCCAACCCAAGATTCAAATTCAATTTATCGTAAACAATTTTTTTTAATGCTATATAAAAAAGCACAATTATATTAAATCAAGCTATTTTTCAAAAACCCGTTGACAATGCGAATGAATGCATGCGTAGCTACCCTACCGCAGTTTTCTTTGTTTATTTTTTTTTTTCGTTTTAAGTAAAAAATGCACTGTTAACTTTTCTGTGTTATCTTATTGATGGAAAATAGAAAATTTCAACATAAATTATGGTAAGCTTTATTTTTTATATATTTTTTGTTTATTATCATTTTCTATTTATATATTTTGCTATAAAATACTGCTGTGAATGATTTCGTTAATTCATTCCTTCATCATTTAATCAAAATATTTGTACGTTTTGTTGTTTTTTTTTTTTTTGTTTGCATCTACCGTAATGATTAATCTTGCGACCTAGCGGGCTTTCAAACATCCCGCATGACTCGTGTGGTCGGCGGATGCATGGTAGGGTCGGGACAAGGATGTCGGTTCGTTCTTTCCTATTTTTATAAATGGTTTTTAATTTCTGAAGTAGGATGCGTAACTGAAAGCACTCGCTTTCATCAATATGTCCATCAGTATGTGAAACATACATACGTAGGCTCGAATTCAAGAGTAGTGTTTTCTGAAACATTTAAATACTAAATATACAGGGTGTCCCGGACTAATGCTGCAACATTTTGCCAAATGATTCCTCTCGTCCAGACAAGCAAAAAATTGTATGGCAGGGGGTGGGGCAAAATGTCACCCTACCGACTTACAGGGTGATTAGTAAAATATGCTCTTTTTTCACTAAACACCCTATATCTTAAAAAGTACAGGGTGTACGGTCACAGTTAAGGGCACACTATATGCAGAACTTCATGGCCTTTCCAACGACAGCTCAACCAGCCCCGTACAGATCTCTCCTGAGAAGTTATAAAAGTCTAAACTAAAAATTTCGGATTTTCTTTCCTTTTTTTTACTTTGACCTCTATTATTTTTGCAAAAAGGTCATTAACATAACCTTTTTTTATAAAAACTGTAAACTGTGGAGCCTCCTCTTTAAGTTCACCTATTACACCCAATGTGCTATCTGAAGCCCTTTAAGAGCTATTAGCTCTAAACTTATTCTCAAACCTATTTTCAAACCTATTCTCAACAATAATTTGTTCCCTTAGCATGTCATTTTAAAAAATATCGTCTAATTTCGGTGTGACCGGAATAGGTTATGAGTTAATAACTCTTTAACGGATACAGATAGCACATAGGATATAATAGGTCAAATTAAAGAGGAGGCTCCACAGTTTACAGTTTTTATAAAAAAAGGTTATGTTAATGACCTTTTTGCAAAAATAATAGAGGTCAAAGTAAAAAAAAGGAAAGAAAATCCGAAATTTTTAGTTTAGACTTTTATAACTTCTGAGGGGAGAGCTGTACGGGGCTGGTTGAGCTGTCGTTGGAAAGGCCATGAAGGTCTGCATACAGTGTGCCCTTAACTGTGACCGTACACCTTGTACTTTTTAAGATATAGGGTGTTTATTGAAAAAAGAGCATATTTTACTAATCACCCTGTAAGTCGGTAGGGTGACATTTTTCCCCACCCCCTGCCATACAATTTTTTGCTTGTCTGGACGAGAGGAATCATTTGGCAAAATGTTGCAGTATTAGTCCGGGACACCCTGTATATGATATGTAATTATGTATGAAAGCCGAACCGAAATGAGGTAGGCCATATAACGCCTGGTTATTTGATTATCATGCTAAACTAAACTTTAGCTAGTCTCCAATATCAGGCCGTTTAGCAGCTAAAATATGACAGTGGAGACTCAGAGAAAAGATATACTAAAATAAAGAAGAAGAAGCATTTTACAATTTTTTTATGGAAATACAACGCGCGGTCATAATATTTCTAAACACAGGTAGTTAAAATTATTTGGAAATATTAAAAATATAAAATTAATATGTATAGATATAATGTATACCTATAATAAAAACAAAACAATGATATTGAAAATACGGCCACGAGAAGAAATTTAATTCATCCATACTTACAGCAAAGACGTAAAAAACTACGTTAACTACAAAAGTCTAGTTAATAAATTTATCTAATCTAAGAACTCCGCAATAAATATTTTTAGCGGCCTAAGGAACAGCCCAGACGGATAAATTCAAGCTAAATTTGTTGGAGACTTACTGCTGGTGGCATCTCTAATCAAAACTCAAAAGCCAAATTTAGCACGTTGACCATAGTGCTGCTGTCGCCAAAATTCAAGAGAAAATTTAGCGTAGCGTGGACCTTATTACTAGGCTTAAAACGTGACATACATAAAAATATCAGAAACAAAGTCTCATCTGGGTCATCTCACTGAAAATGGACTAATTTTGAGTACACTTGTGAATGGACCACTTTTGATTTTCACGAAATTTCACATGAACATTGACTATACAGGGTGTTTTCTCCTAGGTAGTCCATAGAGCACCAGGTGATAGTACTCACTTAGGCAAACAAAAACTTGTATGGCAACCGGGGTCCATATCAACTGTTTCGGAGTTACAGGGTGATTAGGAAATATCTAGATTATCACAAAACACCCTGCATACTATAACGTACAAGATGTACGATCACATAACTTCAAGCTCAACCAGCCCCGTACTCTATTCCTCACGAGATCTATTATGATCTAAACTAATTATTTCGAATTTTCTTACCTCTTTTTTACTTTGACCTCTATTTGGTTTTGCTAAAAGGTCATTAACATATCTTTCTTTCATAAAAACTGTTAACTGTAGACTCTTATCAAAGATAATTTGCCTTACTTACTGAAAACACGTCATTTACAAAAAAAATATGTTCGGAGCTGGAAACTTCTTAACGGTTCCAGATACCATATAGGGTGCACTAAGTCAAATTAAAGAGAGTCTACAATTTACAGTTTTTATAAAAAAAAAAAGTTATGTTAATGACCTTTTGGTAAAACAAAATAGAGGTCAAAGTAAAAAAAGGTAAAGAAATAAGAAATTTTTAGTTTAGACCACAATAACCGTTAAGATGAGAGGAGTACCGGACTGGCATGAAGTTCTGCATATAATCATTTTCATACGGTGACCACAAATCCTGTACTGTTTAAGAAATAGTGTGTTTTGTGTAAATCTAGATTTTCTCTTAATCACCTTGTAATTCCGGTAACGGATGACATGGTCTTAGACCAATTCTAGATTTTTACTCGTTTGTTTTAGTCCTTAATGAGTTTTGAGGAAGCTGTAGAAAGGATAAAATGCAACTTCTTAAAATTTGAATCGAGTTGTAAATATACTTATGTAATTGAGAATACGTTAAACAAAAATTGATGAGGTGTGCTGGATCTTTATATGGAGTATGGCTATGGATTTCTTAAAGTGTCCTGATCACACTTTTGTTTGGACTATCCTCTGTAAAATCCCTTCTTCCGTTCAAGGATACCGCAGAATCGGTTCGTCCTTTAAAACATAGAAAGAATTACGTTAATCTGTGCTTCCGTTCATGATTTAGTAATATTTTATGTAAGCCGAAAAGTGAAAAAGTATAAAACTTATTGTGGTCTGTAATTAATGGTGGAGGATATATCTGAATTCCTTTTCACTATTGAAATGGAAGTATACTTTCAGGCGCTCGGGAGCCCCTTATATCTTTTTCTACAGAATTGTCCGCAGATTGTAGCCTTCCTAAGAGAATTTTTGGGAAGTAATATAGAATGGATTGCTACAATCGTGTTTCCTTCCTGATAAGTTTTCTGGAAGTAAAGCAATAGTCGTTTCTGGGGTTGAAAAAGGAAGATAATTACAAAAATTAAACAACGCCCACTTTCACTACTAATCAAAACTGAATTCAACTTTCTAAAAAATCTGAAGTGCAATTTAACAATAAATTTCTAAGAATACTTTATTGAGGTATAAGTGAGCCTTAGAAGTTTCTTTCTTCTGACGTACAGGCAATGTACAGACCGTTTCAGTTCTGCTTTAGGAAGTTTAGGGCATGTGTCGTTATGGATTTGTTCATTCCAGATACATTTGTTTTCCTTTTTTTGGTTGCAAGCTGTTTACAAAAAAACACTTGGTTGTACGAAAAAAAATTAAAGATCATTTTCTGTAGAGAATTTTATTATTTTTATTTTGATATATACTTACGAGTTTAATAACAGTGACACATCTTGAAAATCCTACTCAAGTTAGCAGAAATGCAAAAAATTCCTATTTGTGACGGCGTTAATGAAAATTAAAATATCCTGATCACGTCCTACATGATAAGTCACCTCTATTTTATGCATTCAACTTAATTCTGTCCTCGTACGTTATCATACTTTTCTGCAATGGTTGTGAGTAAATATCGAGGTCGGAAAATACAATAGAAAAATTTCCAGATAGAACTTCAGGCTGTACATCCATGTACAGAGTACAAGTGCATCGTCAAATGTATCAAGAACTTCCATTACCAAGATTTGCATCGAGGCCATCGAATTGTATCGGATTTTGTACTTTGAACGAAGCACTTTGATGGCATGTTGTAATCTTTACAATACCATTTCGAATTGAACAAATATACTTAGGTATATGAAAGGACAGATGAAGGATATTTGCGTGTTATAATGCAAATTTGTAAGAAACACACAGAGACAATCTTGTTAGTATGACGAATTTAATGAATAGAGGAAAAATAAAACCAAAAGCCTCGTTGTAATCGAAAGTTTGTTAATATCTTCACCTTTGAGGTAAGTTATTGTTTAAAATTTAAATTGAGTTGATGCGAAATTCGTCTAAGAGTTTTTTTTTTCAAGTTTTTAAATTTTTTTAAATGAGCATTAGCATGACAAAAGTTTTTAATAAACGCCTGTTCCGTTGAATTTCTCTAAAGGTGAAATGGTAAAAATGAGACTTTACACCAGGGTAGTAATGACTATCAGAACCAGCTTAACACAAGCTCGCTGTATGGACACGTTTAATAAATAAACGGTCAACACTACATGCGTTTCATCACTTAGTCGGTGTTAGTATTAATATGTCACACTAAACATAGACCAAACACCAGATAAAATAACATGCAATGCGACAGAGAACAAAAATATAAAAATCTAAATTAAATCTAACTAAAAAGATTAAATATTATATAGACGTTTTTTTAAGACATGCTTAGAGTCGTCAACAACAAAATGCTCAGCCAAATTATTAACAGCAATGTACATGCGATTAATAGGTTCATAAATGCCATAATTAGACCTTGAGGAATTGACATGCAATAGAGGTAGCCTTCTTAAATTGTGCCTATTATCACGGAAAGAAATTTTGTCAAGTAACAACGGGGAATCAATATTCATGCTTAAGAGTTGGTGAACAAAAGTTGCATCGGCAACCATGCGACGTTTCTCAAGTGAGTGCATATTCAAAAGCTGCAAGCGATCCTTATAGGGTGGAAGAATCAATGAATTATTCCAGGGTAGGTGCCCGAGAGCAAATCGTAAAAAGTTTGTCTGAACAGACTCGATGCGCTCGATGTGTGAACTGTAAAAAGGAGACCAGACCTGGCTAGAAGTGGTCTCGCAAAGCAAGTGTACAAACGCAATGTTATAGTAGGATTCGAAAACTCTCGGGACCAACGTTTTATGAAACCCAGCATAGAACTACTCTTTGATACCATGAAGTTTATATGGGAGATAAAATTCAATCTGTGGTCACATTTGACACCCAAGTCATACACAGAGTCCACCCGGCGAATCGAGGAATCGGAGAACTCATAATCATAAGTGATTGGTGTCTGATTCCTATGGAATGTCATAACTTCACATTTGTCGATATTGAGTACCAAATTATTACTCTCGCACCAATTGTAAAATTCTTCAAGGTCATCTTGTACCTGTTCACAGTGAACAGATTTAATCCGAGCGAAAAGCTTAATATCGTCAGCATAAATCAAGACCTTACAGTACCTCACAACAGATACAATGTCGTCAATAGACAGAATAAAGAACAACGGGCCCAAATGACTCCCTTGAGGTACGCCAGATGAAGCCCTCAAGATTCTAGAGAAGGAATGGCGAAATAAAATTTTGTATGTTCTGTTATCTAAATAAGACTCTGTCCATTTTAGAAATGTTGAGGGAAACCCATACTTTTCCATTTTAAGGAGTATGACGGAGTGAGATAACTTGTCGAACGCTTTACTAAAGTCAGTATAAATACAATCTGTCTGATAGCCTTTTGCCAATCCGCCAACGGTATCCGAGACAAATTCCAGCAAGTTCTACCCGAAATAAACCCATGTTGGTTTCAAGAAAGCAAATTCTTACAGGAAGTTGATAGTTGACAGTAAATGAGAGATCGAATAACTTCGGCATGCAAGATAATTTTGCAATAGGCCTATAGTCAGAAATTTCATTTTTACTACCTTTTTGTGGATAGGTATGATAAAAGATATTTTCCATAGCTGGGGGAAACAACCACTATCGAGCGATTTTTGGAAAATAATTCTCAGCGGAGCCACCACTGCAAGGAAGCATGACTTGAAGAAGGCAGGAGGGATCCCATCAGGACCACTTGTGAAGTCACTTGGAAGCCCATTAATACGATCTAATATATCCTCTTCCGAAATTGAAGGGATAGTGAATGAAACGTTACGATAGTCGTTCATATGACTGAAGTTGCTATTTTGAGGCTGAAAATTTGACGAGGCAAAGGCATTGTCAAAAAAAGAAGCAAACATATCGCAAATTTTAGACGAATCATCACTAGCAGAATCCTTGTACCTCATGGTATTGGGATAGTTGTCCGTTCTTTTCTTCATATTAATAAACTTAAAAAAGATGCGTGGGTCACTAAATAATTTCGTACGCATGCTGTGAACATACTCATCGTAAAGTGTAGAGGAAAGTTCTTTGAAGTCATTATATGATGTGAGGAAGTTGTTGCGACTTATAGAAACTAACTAGACATGGAGGGATATAGGTACCTTTTGACAACTGAATTATTATATTCGATCACAGATTAGATCTGAAACAAAAGTTTTTAACACTAGATTACTAAAAACTACGACAGCAAATTGCAGATTCGTACAAATTATAATTTTCGCATTTTTCGAAGCTCCTCATCTTCCGTCTGCTTTCCTATATGTTCCTGTCGGTAGATATGCCAGAGCCAATCTAACATCGTCAGATACATGCTATAAGCTGCAAACTGCACGAAGCTTTATTTCAGCGTATTCCTATGAACGTAGTTAGTCCATGTACTAACTACACCATGTAACTTGAAGTTTTCTATACAGCAGGCTCTACGGTACGCCATAATGCGCAAACTGATATTTGTAGCTTGTAGCTTCTAGCGCTCGATATAGATTGGACTTAATGTTGTAGTTACCAGTTATTGGTCGAGTGGCATGAATAAATTAAGCGGACTGAAGGCGGTCAATTTCATTTGCAGGGCTGTTCCTATGACTGTCTGACTTAATTATAGAATCTTGGAATTACTAGAAAATGTAAAATGTTACAAAAAAAAAAACAAACCAACAACAAGCTGACTAAGGACTTTTGACTATTTTTAAGAGATACAACTGAGATCTCAGATCGCTGCCGGTCACGAACATATCGAAAGAGGTATTCCTAACAGCTAAGCCCTGACTATTGCTTTCAAAGTATTGATTATTGATAGCTCATTCTGCCCTATCCGTATTTATACCTGTTGAAATTCAACGAGTAACTAGAGCTATTACTCTAAAGGAAATACGACTATTTCCCCAATATATGGACTATTTTCTTTCAGACGTACAACATGCAACTCATGGTTATAAGCTAGATCCGAGGAGGATAGACCTTATCGCCACAAAGTGTTGTATACGTCTAAAGCTCTACCAAAATAATTAAGATACCAAATTAAAATCTTTATGGCCCCAAGGATTGGGCCTACCAATGCGGATAGGAAATTGATAGAATAAATAGTCGCAATGAATAGTATTTCGGACAGTGATAGATAGTCTTCCATCCATTGCTACCTTGTTGATTATAGGTCCGTAAAAGTTTAAATATTAAGCTTTTCAGCATTCACAGCATGATAGAACCAAGTTTAATACAAAAGAAGTGTATTTATGTTCTTAAACCTTTTTGGTTTTCATTGTAGGACTTTCTGGGTGAGTGAAACCAGTGACGTTGTCACTCGTGTCCTAGTTTATCATGGAATTTATTCTGGAGATGTGAACAATAAGTTATAAAAGTCTTAATTCCAGCGATAGTCAGAGTTCTTGTGCTTATAATATTTACAGACTGAGTACAAATTACATCCAGAAAAGGAAAGAATTATGCAGAGATAAAATTCAAATGAATTTTTCAGTTCTAAAAGAGCCTTAAGCCTGAGGAAATATTAATATACTTATCGAAAAAGTACTCTCTTTTAGTTAACATAACCATCACGTTTGTGATAAGTCCGGTTAGATCAACGAATTCTAAGTGAATGATTCTATCGCATGAACCACAACATTTCGTAGAACGTCTATTCGAATTATCATATATTGTAAAATTACAAAAAACGATGGAAGATGGTTCATTCAAAAATTGTCTAGGTTAGGTTAGACTGACGGCCATAAAAGCACGTACAAAGAGCCACACTTAGATCATAAAATTTGCTAGGATAATGCGATAAACTTACCATGAAAATGTTTCATGTTTCCTATGCTCTAAAGCTCACCTAATGGCGTCACCGAAGAAAATGCCCACAAGTAAAATGTTTCAATAATACTCATATATATTTTAATACACTTAGCTATCATTGGGAATCACACTCTATGATACAGTAATTAACAAATTATCTACAGAGATAGATGGCTCCAACTCTGAAAATAATATCGTAGCAGGTGTTTTCGGCGAGGAGCTTCGTATGGAAATTGCCATGTACCTTGAAAGGCATTTCATGGCTTTCCACGTGGAAGTTAAGGCCATCCTTGAAGCGAGAAAGTATCTCTTCAACTAAGACACCAAGAATAAGGAGACTGCCATCTGCTGGGATAGCCAAGCAGATACCAAAGCCTTACCAGAACCCTTTACAACCTCCAAACTGGCATTGTTGGAGTATAAAACCACCCTCAATACAATCTCTCGGATAAATAGGGTAATCATTCATTCGCTACCAGGTCACAACGATATCAGCGGAAACGAGGAAGCAGACGAACTTGCTCGTCTTGGTGTAGCCTCGGAGGCATTCTCCTCCACAATCGGGATTATACAAAAGCACCTTGCCTATAATATTTGGGATTTAGCCGACTGCCAACACAGTCGTCCTTAGCTAGATGACCCTTCGGGTAAATCTACAAATGTAATATGGGGTACGCCTAACTCAAACTTAACAAAAAAAAGCAATAAGGTCCAAACAAGCCAACCAGGATAACTCTAGTGTCAATTCTCACTGGGCACTCTTTTCACAAGAGTTACCTATACAGGACAAGACTTTTTGATGGTCCTGTGTGCAGAGGATGCTTTGAGATAAATGCTTAAATGTGGGCAAACTATAATATTCGTTTTTAAATATTCTTCTAAATAAATTGCGAAGAACTCATCAATATACTAAAAAAGGTGAAAATGTTAGAATGGATCCCTGCAACACACCACCTTTAGTCAGAAGAATGTATATAATGTATAGCAAACTATTTGGCGAGAACTAGTGAGATATAATGATATCAGTTTAATGTCGAGAAGCTTAACGAGATCCAAAATTTGTTGAAGAAAAGAAGACAGTCTACTTTCCCATTTTTTCTCTCTCGAAAAATCAAGAAGTGTTAACAAAGTTGTTTTATCGATATTAATTGAGTATAATTGAGATTCCTATGTTTTCTGCCGCCAGCAGATAATAAGAGAATAACGCTGTCAACGTTATGCTTGATCGATGTTTTGGAATTTTTTGGAATAAATAGATATCTTCGAGTATTTTACAGAGTGTGCCTTTGGTGATTTATAGGTTTAAACGAAGTCGGGGATGCAGTCAACAGCAAAACATTGCGGCATATAGAAACTATGAGCTTTTCGTTCTCTTAGCTTAAGTTCCAGTCTAAGCTAGAAAATTGCTTTATATAGAGCTACAGAATAAAGAATATGTTTTCAACACAATTATTTCATATGAAGCTGCATTATACCAACCAAACTAAGATAATATTGGATTAGAGCAAAAGTTTTATATATAATCCTACATAAAAATTAGCAAAAAAAAAATTCTACAACAACAAGGAACACCTGACTCTAAACCAGCGGAATAACATCATTTGCAAGCGATGAACGAACTACAATTTTTTCAAGGGTTAACAAAACAAACATTACCAACACCTTCAGGAGGATATCCTATATATTCAATTTCCTACTACATATTTCTATCCAAGGAAGCTGCATTTTATGTAAGTTTTCTCCTAACTTTCAAGTCGCCGGATATTATTTAAGGGTTTTAGTTTTACCATGAATTTGAAATTCTTTCCAGATGCTACCTTAACAGGAATATTTATGAACGTTGTACGAAGTTATAGTTCAACATATTTCACTGCAAGTATAGTTGGATTTGGGTTATAATTAGTTGGAATTTAACAAGTGAAATTTATTGCAGTCATTCTCCAAAGTTTTAATAAAGATTTTACTTATTTTTTATTCTTGAAATTGTGGTAGCAATGCAGTCATATATGAGCTAACTGCATAAACCGATGCACTCCATTTAAGAAAAGATAGGAAACGTTGATACATTTTTATAAATTTCTTGTGAAAAAAAAAAGTATATTTATAATTCAACGACCATAAGAACTGTTGTCATGAGAGATTACGTGGCAACATTTTTATGGCCATGAATAAAAAATAAAAATGTATCAATGTTTCCTGCCTTTTCTTAAATGTAGTTAATCGATTTGTGCAGCGAGCGGCTCATATGGACATGTACCTAGAAGAAAAATAAGTTACAGTGCAGTTTTGAACAAAAATCTCTCCAATTCTATTGCCGGTATTTTCAAATAATTAAATTTTAGTTTTGCTTTCGGGAAAAAGTTGAAATTAAATGTGGCACTCCTACGAACGATTTTATGGATTTTAATTATTATGAAATTTTTATTTTACAATTTTGTTATTCAAAAAAATTCTGACATAAAAACTGCTAAGTCAATAAGAAATCGAGTGCCTAATCATACTAACAGATGAATATACAGACGACTCAACAAGCACGAAACGGATACGTAATAAGAAAGTTAATATACCATTCCTGGCTGTGATTATCACAAAAACGGTTAGAGATCAACTGAAACTGAAAGGAGTTCGAAAGATTTATACACATACTAACATTTCGAGTTAGAAGCTTGTTGTGTGCATAGTGAGATGACTTTCTCAAATTTCTTTACCCGAATTCGACGTCTTCTCTTTTGATTTCTTTTAATTTGTCAACAATTTCATTGTCATTTCAGCTTTATCGAGCGTGGATAAAAATTTTATTAGAAAAACAGTAATGAATAATGCAATTTTTACGCTGCACTAAAATATCAACACTGACGGGGCAATATTAACAAAGATCTCTGGAGATTTAGTAGGGAGATTAAACATAAATTTCATGGGTACATTGTAGATGCGTAAGTTTTTCGCATAGTCTTCACAAAGCTGATTATTTTATTTCCAGAGACAAATGCCTGTTGTCGTATACACATTCTGGAGATTTCAGTCTCTGTAAACGGGAGACTAGATATCAAAGGTCTCTCGCCGTGTAAATTTACCTAAGACTACCATTTTTGAGACAAATCCTACCATAAATCCGGTAGGCGGTGTGATATGTTTCTTCCTCAAAGCGTTCTTATAACCAATGTTTTATAAGAAATAATGGATTTAATTAAGAGAAAATAAAAGCTGCTGGTGAATATATAAAGTAAAACAGAACATTTGGATGCCGTGGCAAGTGTATTCCATTGTGCTGTTGTTTAAAATAAGCTAATATTGTACAAATTGTTGTGTTATTTTTACACGTAGTGCAAGATAGTTTTGTACCATCATTCAAATATAAATTTTTCATTTCAGCAATTTAAACATTAAAATTCCTTTTGTTTCATAAATTCAATTATATTTCTCGAAATTTTGACCAATATTGGATTAACGTAATTAATATTGTTGCAAATGTAGACAAAAATCCTAAAACGAATCCATTATATAATTGAAAAAATCCACAAATACAAATTCTAGGTTCCTTCAAGATAGCCCCAATATACAAAATTTCAATCTGTAAAAAAAAAAAACGACAATCATTCAACATCATCGTGAATTAAACATTGTGATAAATCTTACATTTTGCTCAGTTCTCTTGTTAAAATAAAATTGATGAACCCCTTGAAGTTCAGACTGAAATCTCGATTTTTTCAACAATACTTCTGCCAAAAAAATAAACATAACTTCTACTAATTCTAGAAATATGCCAGCAAATAACATAATCGACTTTTCCTTAATTAAAATCAAAAACATATTTAGCACAGCATTGTAGAACCTTGTAGTAAATATAAAAAATAATGGAATTTTAAGAATATATTGAAAATCATCAATAATTTCACAAAGTTTTGAATAAAGTCTATCAATATTTCTAATTCTGCTGAAATTAGGTAGACTTTTCAGGTGATCACCGAATCGATTCATTTCATTAGAAATTGTTATCACATAGATGCCAAAATGTTCAAAATGTAAAGCTATCATGACAAGACCTACAAAACAAAGGTCAAACAAAATAATTTCTAGCAGTCGAACAAATAGAACTATTAAGGCGGCACAATAACTTAAAACTGATGGTGTAACCCTTGTCTGAAAAACGAATAGTGTTAACATTGAAATATTTAATAAACTTAAAATAAGTTTTAATACGACAACCACTAAATATTTCAAATCTATATTGTCTTGCACTTCTAGCAATGCACGAATTTCTCTCAAATTTCTAATCATCCGATTTAATCGGAATACGTTAGATTTGCGAAAGATAATTTGTTGTGTTAAACTTGTTATTATGTTCGTAAAAACTTCGGTTAATTTCATATAAGTGAAAAATTTGAGAAAGTTTTTAGGAATCTTCTCTACTATTGGTCCAACATAAATTATATGAACGGGGATACTTGAGATTAAGAGAAATCCACACACGAAACCACTGTACAAAATAGAGGCCGAGGAATGTTCAATTAAATTTCCATCCGCATTCAACTTAAAAATCGTCAGACCTAAATATTTCGAACAATAATATAAAAACGAAACTAGAAATGAAAATATTGAGTGAATGCGAATCGACATGTTTCAGAACTGAATTAGACTGCTAATTTACGAAAAGTGAAAAAATATGTGAATGTGGCTATCGCGTAGGAAAATTCAGTGCTTGATGAATTGTGGAATTGATTTTTTTAAGTTGATGCAATCTTTCCGAAGCCTTTTAAACTAATTGAATTGTCAATTGTACGCTGTTATAGTTCAGCGATGTACAAAAACCATTTCTTTGTGAAATTTGAAATTTTTCTTACATACATAATTAACAAGCTCCTTGCTCAGTAATTACACAGAATCTATATGAGCACTTCATGCATATTGAAACATAATTTACGGAAAACATGCAAAGAAGCAAATTGTAATCAAGTGATGCAAAAGTTTTTTAGAAAATTTTCACTAAAGTCTAACAGCGCCTCCGTTTTAAGACTACACATTGATATCAATGGTTTCTATATGAAATACATACGAAAGAAGAAATAAATGCGAGTTTTCTTTAATTAAGTATGGAGGGAAATAAGCAGTAGTAACGAAAGCTCCAGGCTTCTCAGATCGCCGCTTCTTCCAAGCAATACATCTGTTTAAAATAACCAAATAACCGCGTCCACATAGTCAGCTCCACTCGAAACCTAATCATGTATCACTCCAAACCGTAATGAGATCTAAAGAATTTTGATTTATAAAGAATTATACAAAACTGTGTTTTTTTTTAAATATTGAAATTCTTTTAAATGCCCCAAACCGCTTCGTTAAGATTTATCTAAGCTGCTGTTCCGAGAATTTATAGGGTTTGTAAATATTATAAATGAGTTTGTTGGATGGTCCTTGGAATATATACCTAACAAACAGGAATGCTGATATTGTATAAAATTCGTGTTCTGTTATGCTATTTATGTGAGTGAGTGATGGTGGTGGACGTACCGTCCAGTCTGTCAGCCGAAGCTGACAACTCACTCCGGGGTAGCTTCTAATTCAGGTCGGCACACTATTATCTCGACTATTTATGGAGAATGTACCATAATCAAAAACTTTCGTGCCTCTAAAAACCAAAAGGATCACATACATTTAGTCCTGAAGGGAATTACCACCACTTCCTTTTTCAGATGTTGGGAGGATTCGGTTTTAGTGAACCTCTTCGTGTCGTGTCCCAACATCCTATGGCATCAGTCCAAACTGAATTTTAATGCTCATACTTGAAACCGGAAAATGGGCGGACCTATTCAACCTTCATTAGTGAAAGGGGCTCCTAGAGAGAAGGGGAAGAAATCAAGTCTCTAGCGCACCATTACGTTATAAAGTACATTCATTTTAATGGTTAGAATTTTTTATAAACCATTTTAAGCTAACACCTAACAGTCTAATTAAAGGCAATAAGTTACATAGACAATTATATTAGGACAGAGCTGTCAATTCTAAATTCTAAATCGGTATTTTTAAGAAAAACTAGGTTTACAAAACTTTGGTTCGCCTCGCATCGAATAAGTCCACAATATCAAAGTCTGGTTTGCTAATAAATAGTTCTTTAAGAAGAACCAACTTTACCAATCAATAAATTATATGAAAATCAGTCTTACGCAATTTCCGGTCGCTCGAAGGAGCTCCCTGATTTTGTTTTCTATTATTCCACTTATTGTGGTTAAGACTATTAATTATAATTTAATAACAAAACTCTTTTAAATGAAGATATTACACTCCGTCGAAACCATTACTCTTGATTATTCGTTCATCCGCTTAATCGCGTGGGGCTGTCTTTCAATAATCTTCTCTTTGTTTGCAAATGAAAATCTTCAATGTTGGTCTCGGGTTACTAAAGATGTCGTCTAGATGAGGCCACTGATGTTATTAATGCTGCTGCATTATAATAATTGAAAATGATTATGAGAACATCAACCGCCTTTTTCAGTGAGGGACTATACGTTTTATATATCAGATAATTTTTTCGATGTTGCAACCTTTCCACTAACCAGCGCAACCTACAAGCATATTCCTATCAGCATAGAATAAATTGCTTAAGTCACAATTCGACTGTAATCCTTAAGCACAAAACACATTGGGAACAAAAATTTCCAATTAGATGATAATATGCAAATTTCTGCTATTTAGCACACAACTTTTTTTGATTTTAGATCAAATAAATTGATCGGTAACTTTATGTCTATCACAATCAAGCAAAAATTACCTTCACTTTCTATCATGTGGTTTCCGGTATTTTCCCTTGCCCACTATACTTCGTTCCACCAACGTGGAACTTTTGTTGACATCTGTACAGCACTCGATTTCTGACACTCAAATGTCATTGAGAGAGCTTAGACGAGTCCGCATACTGGGTCAGTATGCTGCCTCTGCCGCACGAAAACTTGTGGATAAGATGATGGTTGGGGGCAGGAATGAATCACCACCCTAGCTACAGATTTGTGCAACGGAGGCAGCATACTGACGGGTCTAAACTGGATCATAAGAGTGCATGACTAAAGCCCAAAACTAATCATAATATTTCGAAGGGGTAAGTCTTGACGAAGGATGGAAAGTAGGTGGGATCACAGGTAGTAGGTGAACAACAGCGTGTAGAAATGTGCACTGTTATTAGCATTATATTTGTTCAAGAAGGAATTTATTTGGATTCTTCGGTATATGGCAAAAGCTAAAACATTTTTTTATTTGTTATTTCACCACACAACTCATTTTATTTTTGGTGACAAGTCTCAAGTCTTGGTTTTGACTCATCAACAGGTCCCAAATAGTGAAACTGAGTGATTTGAAAAACAAATGAAAAATAGAACAATGAAAAAGAAATGAAAAATGAAAAAAATCAGAAAAATTGGGAAAAATAGAAAAAAAAATTTATTAAAAAAATTTAAAAAACCAGATTCACTCGAAACGAATTGAACCTGTGTACGTCCGCAGTGGGCTTTCGTTATATATCGGAGAATATAAATAAATTCCTTCTAGAACAAATATAAGTTTGCCCCGGTAAAAAATCCTAAAAACTAATCTCTATTTTTATTTACTCTTATTAGCATAACTCATTCATGAGTTCTGTTAGCAGTTTACTATATATTTGATGCATAAGCTCAACATTAAAAAATTGGCGAAGCTTCATAATTTAGCCTATAAGCATCCCTGTTCTAAAGGCGCGTCCATAAAGGACAAACATTCCCCAAGCCTTTGATAACCATTTGTCAAATGTGTTTGCTGGGTTTGCATAGAATTAGAGCAGTGAGCGAGACGGGTAGGTGACAATGCATTGATGTTGCGAATTTTTGGAATCATTGAATTTTTCATAATTATGTACTGAGAAAAACAGCGGAGTGAATGTTTATTTTCTTAGAAGGGAATCTCTGACGCCTTTTTGCCTGGCGTTATTTTATTGAATTTAATTTCCTTAGTTTTTTTAAAGCCGGATGAAATTTAGCTGTGTACTCTGTATGAATTAAGGCCAAAGTGTTCTTCTCTATTGAAAGAAGCATTAGTTATGATATGGAAAGTAGATAGGTTTGAATCTTCGATACAGTATAGTTGTGTGGTACTACTAACGGCTTGTATGGTTAACATTCAATGTCCATTCTTGCATTGTTCAATATACTTCCCATATGTCCCATATATCATTCATCCTTGTTGTATTTTCATGCACATATATTGACCCTTTACGGTTTTCTTTAAGGATATTGTCCCTGAATGCATATGTTGAAACCAACATTAAAAGGCCACCTGAAAGTAAAATCGTTCAAAAGATTCTAATTCCAACTAATTATCGAAACTAGGTTTGGAACAAAACAATGCACACCTACCTACAAGCACATCGATAAAGTAGCTTTAGTGAAAAGAACAATCGATATATTATGGCCACATTCCACACAAACAAAATCGGGACACAATCCAATTAGAGGAAAATAACTTATCAGCGATAAAATTTAACCAAATGAAATGAAATTAGATTAAGTCATGTTTTGAATTAAATGTGTCTTTTAAAAGGTAGCAAAGTAAGTAAAATTGCAATAGGTATGCGATCGTATTCATAATAACTTTACCTAGACAAAATCCACATATTCAGAACTGCAGCTGCTGCTACACATAGCCGCTAAGGTCAACGCACTATTGTTGCTATGAGCAGTGTAGAGTAATTTTTTGGTGCCGTGCGAATTTTAGAAGAAATATAAGTCGCAGGCAGCTTGAATCTCACTCTCTTTCTGCAGAACTTAGTAATATATATCTCGCTATCGACTTGGCTAGTGGTAATAACTCAAAATTATTAACAAATTTACTTTATCTTGGGTAACGACTGAGATAAAGATATTTATTCTGGGTCTCAACTGGAAGAAAATTTACTAACATAACAACTGTATCTTGGTTCTCGACTGAGCTAAAGATATTTATTCTGGGTACCGACTAGGGAACGACCAGGGAACAACTAGAACAAGATGAGTACTAACACACAAACTGTGCGTCTCGTTGAAACAAGCTATCTTGCTCCGGGGAACGACTAGAACAAGAGAATCACTAACCATCGATTTACCAACGTCATAAATTCGATTCCATATTTTAGACTGGTGAGAACGTTTTGATTAACCATTTAATACATATCTAATTTCACATATTATATTTAGTAATTATATTTACATATATATATTGGTGCTGTCGTGTCCCATAAGCAATCAAACAACGAAAACCAAATAATTAATCACGATCAAACTTTCTTCAAAATAAAACAACACTCGAATTACGTGAGAACTGACCTATCTTAATACAACAATACGAATTACTTTGAACGATTGTTCAGACTTCTAAACTGACTTAACTTAATCTCTGCAATCTGATCCGAACTGAAACTTGCGACCGCGATGACTGATAACTAAACGGGCACTGGCCAGACCAGTCATTGGTCCTTTAAGCCCCCATATTCGGAAGTAAGCTTTGCTCACAACGCGAATACGTAAACCAATGACACAACTTTTTCGTTTGTTCTAACGGGTTGCAGCACTCGAGTCGCTTAGTAGTAAACAATCGCTTTACATAGTAATAACGATGCGAGGTTAGTTATTATTGTAATCGTCGATTGCTCCACTAAGCGCTCATCGCAGCCGGCTGTTAGGTTAATCAGCAAAATAACCGACGGCTGCAGAGAAATTCCATGCGACGTAATTGTTTAGCAATCGCTGATTATTTGACCAGAATATACCCTTGGCTGCTGGAAGAATCTTCTGTATATTGGGCCATAACTTGGCCATTCCGAAAAAGTGAATTCCTTTTTTGTTTTGTTTTTATCATGATTTGTCTTATTTAAGTTGATACATAAGTGAGCTTGGTAAATATTAATCGACATAGACGACATTATAAGCATCTTAATATATTCGTGTATGATCAATCTCTGAATATATTTCCTTTTTAGTATGGAATAGTGTATTAACTTTGACGTATTGTGAAATAAATCATTAACTTTAAACATTCATTGGCGTTATCATTAACAGTTCCAAACCTCATATTTTTTTTAGTGTTCTCATATTTCAATTATGTTTTTTGCCCTTGTAACGTGAATTTATTCAAGG
>CAWUPM010000258.1:0-26871 GCA_963924295.1 Dioctria rufipes
GTAAAAAAATTATGTTTTGAAAAATTTACTATAGAAAAGGCAATCCTCGGCGTATTTAAAATTTGCGACAGTAAAAAACTATTTTTTGAAAAATTTACTATAGAAAAGGCAATCTTCGGCGTATTTAAAATTTGCGACAGTAAAACACTATTTTTTGAAAAATTTACTATAGAAAAGGCAATCCTCGGCGTATTTTAAATTTGCGACAGTAAAAAAACTATTTTTTGAAAAATTTACTATAGAAAATGCAATCCTCGGCGTATTTAAAATTTGCGACAATAAAAAAATTATTTTTTGAAAAATGTACTATAGAAAAGGCAATTCTCGGCGTATTTAAAATTCGCGACAGTAAAAAACTATTTTTTGAAAAATTTACTATAGAAAAAGCAATCCTCGGCGTATTTAAAATTTGCGACAGTAAAAAAATTATTTTTTGAAAATTTTACTATAGAAAAGGCAAACGTCGGCGTATTTAAAATTTGCGACAGTAAAAAATTATTTTTTGAAAAATTTACTATGGAAAATGCAATCCTCGGCGTATTTAAAATTTGCTACAACAAAAAATTATTTTTGAAAATTTACTATAGAAAAGGCAATCCTCGGCGTACTTAAAATTTGCGACAGTAAAAAATTATTTTTTGAAATATTTACTATAGAAAAGGCAATCCTCGGCGTATTTAAAATTTGCGACAGTAAAAAATTATTTTTTGAAAAATTTACTATAGAAAAGTCAATCCTCGGCGTATTTAAAATTTGCGACAGTAAAAAATTATTTTTTGAAAAGTTTACTATAGAAAAGGCAATCCTCGGCGTATTTACAATTTGCGACAGTAAAAAATAATTTTTGGAAAAATTTACTATGGAAAAGGCAATCCTCGGCGTATTTAAAATTTGCGACAGTAAAAAACTATTTTTTGAAAAATTTACTATAGAAAAGGCAATCCTCGGCGTATTTAAAATTTGCGACAGTAAAAAACTATTTTTTGAAAAATTTACTACAGAAAATGCAATCCTCGGCGTATTTAAAATTTGCTACAGTAAAAAATTATTTTTTGAAAAATTTACTATAGAAAAGGCAATCCTCGGCGTATTTAAAATTTGCGACAGTAAAAAATTATTTTTTGAAAAATTTACTATAGAAAATGCAATCCTCGGCGTATTTAAAATTTGCGACAATAAAAAATTATGTTTTGAAAAATTTACTATAGAAAAGGCAATCCTTGGCGTATTTAAAATTTGCGACAGTAAAAAACTATTTTTTGAAAAATTTACTATAGAAAAGGCAATCTTCGGCGTATTTAAAATTTGCGACAGTAAAAAACTATTTTTTGAAAAATTTACTATAGAAAAGGCAATCCTCGGCGTATTTAAAATTTGCGACAGTAAAAAATTATTTTTTGAAAAATTTACTATAGAAAAGGCAATCCTCGGCGTATTTAAAATTTGCGACAGTAAAAAATTATTTTTTGAAAAATTTACTATGGAAAAGGCAATCCTCGGCGTATTTAAAATTTGCGACAGTAAAAAATTATTTTTTGAAAAATTTACTACAGAAAAGGCAATCCTCGGCGTATTTAAAATTTGCGACAGTAAAAAATTATTTTTTGAAAAATTTACTATAGAAAATGCAATCCTCGGCGTATTTAAAATTTGCGACAATAAAATATTATTTTTTGAAAAATTTACTATAGAAAAGGCAATCCTCGGCGTATTTAAAATTTGCGACAGTAAAAAACTATTTTTTGAAAAATTTACTATAGAAAAGGCAATCTTCGGCGTATTTAAAATTTGCGACAGTAAAAAACTATTTTTTGAAAAATTTACTATAGAAAAGGCAACCCTCGGCGTATTTAAAATTTGCGACAGTAAAAAACTATTTTTTGAAAAATTTACTATAGAAAAGGCAATCCTCGGCGTATTTAAAATTTGCGACAGTAAAAAATTATTTTTTGAAAAATTTACTATAGAAAAGGCAAACCTCGGCGTATTTAAAATTTGCGACAGTAAAAAATTATTTTTTGAAAAATTTACTATAGTAAATGCAATCCTCGGCGTATTTAAAATTTGCGACAACAAAAAATTATTTTTTGAAAAATTTACTATAGAAAAGGCAATCCTCGGCGTATTTAAAATTTGCGACAGTAAAAAATTATTTTTTGAAAAATTTACTATAGAAAAGGCAATCCTCGGCGTATTTAAAATTTGCGACAGTAAAAAATTATTTTTTGAAAAATTTACTATAGAAAAGTCAATCCTCGGCGTAATTAAAATTTGCGACAGTAAAAAATTATTTTTTAAAAAGTTTACTATAGAAAAGGCAATCCTCGGCGTATATACAATTTGCGACAGTAAAAAACAATTTTTTGAAAAATTTACTATGGAAAAGGCAATCCTCGGCGTATTTAAAATTTGCGACAGTAAAAAATCATTTTTTGAAAAATTTACCATAGAAAAGGCAATCCTCGGCGTATTTAAAATTTGCGACAGTAAAAAATTATTTTTTGAAAAATTTACTATAGAAAATGCAATCCTCGGCGTATTTAAAATTTGCGACAATAAAAAATTATTTTTTGAAAAATTTACTATAGAAAAGGCAATCCTCGGCGTATTTAAAATTTGCGACAGTAAAAAACTATTTTTTGAAAAATTTACTATAGAAAAGGCAATCTTCGGCGTATTTAAAATTTGCGACAGTAAAAAACTATTTTTTGAAAAATTTACTATAGAAAAGGCAATCCTCGGCGTATTTAAAATTTGCGACAGTAAAAAACTATTTTTTGAAAAATTTACTATAGAAAAGGCAATCCTCGGCGTATTTAAAATTTGCGACAGTAAAAAATTATTTTTTGAAAAATTTACTATAGAAAAGGCAATCCTCGGCGTATTTAAAATTTGCGACAGTAAAAAATTATTTTTTGAAAAATTTACTATGGAAAAGGCAATCCTCGGCGTATTTAAAATTTGCGACAGTAAAAAACTATTTTTTGAAAAATTTACTATGGAAAAGGCAATCCTCGGCGTATTTAAAATTTGCGACAGTAAAAAATTATTTTTTGAAAAATTTATTATAGAAAAGGCAATCCTCGGCGTATTTAAAATTTGCGACAGTAAAAAATTATTTTTTGAAAAATTTACTATAGAAAATGCAATCCTCGGCGTATTTAAAATTTGCGACAATAAAAAATTATCTTTTGAAAAATTTACTATAGAAAAGGCAATCCTCGGCGTATTTAAAATTTGCGACAGTAAAAAATTATTTTTTGAAAAATTTACTATGGAAAAGGCAATCCTCGGCGTATTTAAAATTTGCGACAGTAAAAAATTATTTTTTGAAAAATTTACTATAGAAAAGGCAATCCTCGGCGTATTTAAAATTTGCGACAGTAAAAAATTATTTTTTGAAAAATTTACTATGGAAAAGGCAATCCTCGGCGTATTTAAAATTTGTGACAGTAAAAAATTATTTTTTGAAAAATTTACTATAGAAAAGGCAATCCTCGGCGTATTTAAAATTTGCGACAGTAAAAAATTATTTTTTGAAAAATTTACTATAGAAAATGCAATCCTCGGCGTATTTAAAATTTGCGACAGTAAAAAATTATTTTTTGAAAAATTTACTATAGAAAAGGCAATCCTCGGCGTATTTAAAATTTGCGACAGTAAAAAATTATTCTTTGAAAAATTTACTATAGAAAAGGCAATTCTCGGCGTATTTAAAATTTGCGACAGTAAAAAATTATTTTTTGAAAAATTTACTATAGAAAATGCAATCCTCGGCGTATTTAAAATTTGCGACAGTAAAAAATTATTTTTTGAAAAATTTACTATAGAAAATGCAATCCTCGGCGTATTTAAAATTTGCGACAGTAAAAAATTACTTTTTGAAAAATTTACTATAGAAAAGGCAATCCTCGACATTTTTAAAATTTGCGACAGTAAAATGTTATTTTTTGAAAAATTTACTATAGAAAAGGCAATCCTCGGCGTATTTAAAATTTGCGACAGTAAAAAATTATTTTTTGAAAAATTTACTATGGAAAAGGCAATCCTCGGCGTATTTAAAATTTGTGACAGTAAAAAATTATTTTTTGAAAAATTTACTATAGAAAATGCAATCCTCGGCGTATTTAAAATTTGCGACAGTAAAAAATTATTTTTTGAAAAATTTACTATGGAAAAGGCAATCCTCGGCGTATTTAAAATTTGTGACAGTAAAAAATTATTTTTTGAAAAATTTACTATAGAAAAGGCAATCCTCGGCGTATTTAAAATTTGCGACAGTAAAAAATTATTTTTTGAAAAATTTACTATAGAAAATGCAATCCTCGGCGTATTTAAAATTTGCGACAGTAAAAAATTATTTTTTGAAAAATTTACTATAGAAAAGGCAATCCTCGGCGTATTTAAAATTTGCGACAGTAAAAAATTATTCTTTGAAAAATTTACTATAGAAAAGGCAATCTTCGGCGTATTTAAAATTTGCGACAGTAAAAAATTATTTTTTGAAAAATTTACTATGGAAAAGGCAATCCTCGGCGTATTTAAAATTTGCGACAGTAAAAAACTATTTTTTGAAAAATTTACTATAGAAAAAGCAATCCTCGGCGTATTTAAAATTTGCGACAATAAAAAATTATTTTTTGAAAAATTTACTATAGAAAAGGCAATTCTCGGCGTATTTAAAATTTGCGACAGTAAAAAACTATTTTTTGAAAAATTTACTATAGAAAAGGCAATCTTCGGCGTATTTAAAATTTGCGACAGTAAAAAAACTATTTTTTGAAAAATTTACTATAGAAAAGGCAATCCTCGGCGTATTTAAAATTTGCGACAACAAAAAATTATTTTTTGAAAAATTTACTATAGAAAAGGCAATCCTCGGCGTATTTAAAATTTGCGACAGTAAAAAATTATTTTTTGAAAAATTTACTATAGAAAAGGCAATCTTCGGCGTATTTAAAATTTGCGACAGTAAAAAATTATTTTTTGAAAAATTTACTATGGAAAAGGCAATCCTCGGCGTATTTAAAATTTGTGACAGTAAAAAACTATTTTTTGAAAAATTTACTATAGAAAAAGCAATCCTCGGCGTATTTAAAATTTGCGACAGTAAAAAATTATTTTTTGAAAAATTTACTATAGAAAAGGCAATCTTCGGCGTATTTAAAATTTGCGACAGTAAAAAACTATTTTTTGAAAAATTTACTATAGAAAAGGCAATCCTCGGCGTATTTAAAATTTGCGACAGTAAAAAACTATTTGTTGAAAAATTTACTATAGAAAATGCAATCCTCGGCGTATTTAAAATTTGCGACAATAAAAAATTATTTTTTGAAAAATTTACTATAGAAAAGGCAATCCTCGGCGTATTTAAAATTTGCGACAGTAAAAAATTATTTTTTGAAAAATTTACTATAGAAAAGGCAATCCTCGGCGTATTTAAAATTTGCGACAGTAAAAAATTATTTTTTGACAAATTTACTATAGAAAAGGCAATCCTCGGCGTATTTAAAATTTGCGACAGTAAAAAATTACTTTTTGAAAAATTTACTATAGAAAAGGCAATCCTCGACATTTTTAAAATTTGCGACAGTAAAATGTTATTTTTTGAAAAATTTACTATAGAAAAGGCAATCCTCGGCGTATTTAAAATTTGCGACAGTAAAAAATTATTTTTTGAAAAATTTACTATGGAAAAGGCAATCCTCGGCGTATTTAAAATTTGTGACAGTAAAAAATTATTTTTTGAAAAATTTACTATAGAAAATGCAATCCTCGGCGTATTTAAAATTTGCGACAGTAAAAAATTATTTTTTGAAAAATTTACTATAGAAAAGGCAATCCTCGGCGTATTTAAAATTTGCGACAGTAAAAAATTATTTTTTGACAAATTCACTATAGAAAAGGCAATTCTCGGCGTATTTAAAATTTGCGACAGTAAAAAATTATTTTTTGAAAAATTTACTATAGAAAAGGCAATCTTCGGCGTATTTAAAATTTGCGACAGCAAAAAATTATTTTTTGAAAGATTTACTATGGAAAAGGCAATCCTCGGCGTATTTAAAATTTGCGACGGTAAAAGATTATTTTTTGATAAATTTACTATAGAAAAGGCAATCCTCGTCGTATTTAAAATTTGCGACAGTAAAAAATTATTTTTTGAAAAATTTACTATAGAAAAGGCAATCCTCGGCGTATTTAAAATTTGCGACAGTAAAAAATTATTTTTTGAAAAATTTACTATGGAAAAGGCAATCCTCGGCGTATTTAAAATTTGCGACAGTAAAAAACTATTTTTTGAAAAATTTACTATGGAAAAGGCAATCCTCGGCGTATTTAAAATTTGCGACAGTAAAAAATTATTTTTTGAAAAATTTATTATAGAAAAGGCAATCCTCGGCGTATTTAAAATTTGCGACAGTAAAAAATTATTTTTTGAAAAATTTACTATAGAAAATGCAATCCTCGGCGTATTTAAAATTTGCGACAATAAAAAATTATCTTTTGAAAAATTTACTATAGAAAAGGCAATCCTCGGCGTATTTAAAATTTGCGACAGTAAAAAATTATTTTTTGAAAAATTTACTATGGAAAAGGCAATCCTCGGCGTATTTAAAATTTGCGACAGTAAAAAATTATTTTTTGAAAAATTTACTATAGAAAAGGCAATCCTTGGCGTATTCAAAATTTGCGACAGTAAAAAATTATTTTTTGAAAAATTTACTATAGAAAATGCAATCCTCGGCGTATTTAAAATTTGCGACAATAAAAAATTATTTTTTGAAAAATTTACTATAGAAAAGGCAATCCTCGGCGTATTTAAAATTTGCGACAGTAAAAAACTATTTTTTGAAAAATTTACTATAGAAAAGGCAATCTTCGGCGTATTTAAAATTTGCGACAGAAAAAAACTATTTTTTGAAAAATTTACTATAGAAAAGGCAATCCTCGGCGTATTTAAAATTTGCGACAGTAAAAAACTATTTTTTGAAAAATTTACTATAGAAAAGGCAATCCTCGGCGTATTTAAAATATGCGACAGTAAAAAATTATTTTTTGAAAAATTTACTATAGAAAAGGCAAACCCCGGCGTATTTAAAATTTGCGACAGTAAAAACTTATTTTTTGAAAAATTTACTATAGAAAATGCAATCCTCGGCGTATTTAAAATTTGCGACAGTAAAAAATTACTTTTTAAAAAATTTACTATAGAAAAGGCAATCCTCGACATTTTTAAAATTTGCGACAGTAAAATGTTATTTTTTGAAAAATTTACTATAGAAAAGGCAATCCTCGGCGTATTTAAAATTTGCGACAGTAAAAAATTATTTTTTGAAAAATTTACTATGGAAAAGGCAATCCTCGGCGTATTTAAAATTTGTGACAGTAAAAAATTATTTTTTGAAAAATTTACTATAGAAAATGCAATCCTCGGCGTATTTAAAATTTGCGACAGTAAAAAATTATTTTTTGAAAAATTTACTATGGAAAAGGCAATCCTCGGCGTATTTAAAATTTGTGACAGTAAAAAATTATTTTTTGAAAAATTTACTATAGAAAAGGCAATCCTCGGCGTATTTAAAATTTGCGACAGTAAAAAATTATTTTTTGAAAAATTTACTATAGAAAATGCAATCCTCGGCGTATTTAAAATTTGCGACAGTAAAAAATTATTTTTTGAAAAATTTACTATAGAAAAGGCAATCCTCGGCGTATTTAAAATTTGCGACAGTAAAAAATTATTTTTTGAAAAATTTACTATAGAAAAGGCAATCTTCGGCGTATTTAAAATTTGCGACAGTAAAAAATTATTTTTTGAAAAATTTACTATGGAAAAGGCAATCCTCGGCGTATTTAAAATTTGCGACAGTAAAAAACTATTTTTTGAAAAATTTACTATAGAAAAAGCAATCCTCGGCGTATTTAAAATTTGCGACAATAAAAAATTATTTTTTGAAAAATTTACTATAGAAAAGGCAATTCTCGGCGTATTTAAAATTTGCGACAGTAAAAAACTATTTTTTGAAAAATTTACTATAGAAAAGGCAATCTTCGGCGTATTTAAAATTTGCGACAGTAAAAAACTATTTTTTGAAAAATTTACTATAGAAAAGGCAATCCTCGGCGTATTTAAAATTTGCGACAACAAAAAATTATTTTTTGAAAAATTTACTATAGAAAAGGCAATCCTCGGCGTATTTAAAATTTGCGACAGTAAAAAATTATTTTTTGAAAAATTTACTATAGAAAAGGCAATCTTCGGCGTATTTAAAATTTGCGACAGTAAAAAATTATTTTTTGAAAAATTTACTATGGAAAAGGCAATCCTCGGCGTATTTAAAATTTGCGACAGTAAAAAACTATTTTTTGAAAAATTTACTATAGAAAAAGCAATCCTCGGCGTATTTAAAATTTGCGACAGTAAAAAATTATTTTTTGAAAAATTTACTATAGAAAAAACAATCTTCGGCGTATTTAAAATTTGCGACAGTAAAAAACTATTTTTTGAAAAATTTACTATAGAAAAGGCAATCCTCGGCGTATTTAAAATTTGCGACAGTAAAAAACTATTTGTTGAAAAATTTACTATAGAAAATGCAATCCTCGGCGTATTTAAAATTTGCGACAATAAAAAATTATTTTTTGAAAAATTTACTATAGAAAAGGCAATCCTCGGCGTATTTAAAATTTGCGACAGTAAAAAATTATTTTTTGAAAAATTTACTATAGAAAAGGCAATCCTCGGCGTATTTAAAATTTGCGACAGTAAAAAATTATTTTTTGACAAATTTACTATAGAAAAGGCAATCCTCGGCGTATTTAAAATTTGCGACAGTAAAAAATTACTTTTTGAAAAATTTACTATAGAAAAGGCAATCCTCGTCATTTTTAAAATTTGCGACAGTAAAATGTTATTTTTTGAAAAATTTACTATAGAAAAGGCAATCCTCGGCGTATTTAAAATTTGCGACAGTAAAAAATTATTTTTTGAAAAATTTACTATGGAAAAGGCAATCCTCGGCGTATTTAAAATTTGTGACAGTAAAAAATTATTTTTTGAAAAATTTACTATAGAAAATGCAATCCTCGGCGTATTTAAAATTTGCGACAGTAAAAAATTATTTTTTGAAAAATTTACTATAGAAAAGGCAATCCTCGGCGTATTTAAAATTTGCGACAGTAAAAAATTATTTTTTGACAAATTCACTATAGAAAAGGCAATTCTCGGCGTATTTAAAATTTGCGACAGTAAAAAATTATTTTTTGAAAAATTTACTATAGAAAAGGCAATCTTCGGCGTATTTAAAATTTGCGACAGCAAAAAATTATTTTTTGAAAGATTTACTATGGAAAAGGCAATCCTCGGCGTATTTAAAATTTGCGACGGTAAAAGATTATTTTTTGATAAATTTACTATAGAAAAGGCAATCCTCGTCGTATTTAAAATTTGCGACAGTAAAAAATTATTTTTTGAAAAATTTACTATAGAAAAGGCAATCCTCGGCGTATTTAAAATTTGCGACAGTAAAAAATTATTTTTTGAAAAATTTACTATTGAAAATGCAATCCTCGGCGTATTTAAAATTTGCGACAATAAAAAATTATTTTTTGAAAAATTTACTATAGAAAAGGCAATCCTCGGCGTATTTAAAATTTGCTACAGTAAAAAATTATTTTTTGAAAAATTTACTATAGAAAAGGCAATCCTCGACGTTTTTAAAATTTGCGACAGTAAAATGTTATTTTTTGAAAAATTTACTATAGAAAAGGCAATCCTCGGCGTATTTAAAATTTGCGACAGTAAAAAATTATTTTTTGAAAAATTTACTATAGAAAAGGCAATCCTCGGCGTATTTAAAATTTGCGACCGTAAAAAATTATTTTTTGAAAAATTTACTATAGAAAAGGCAATCCTCGGCGTATTTAAAATTTGCGACAGTAAAAAATTATTTTTTGAAAAATTTACTATAGAAAAGGCAATCCTCGACGTATTTAAAATTTGCGACAGTAAAAAATTATTTTTTGAAAAATTTACTATAGAAAAGCAATCCTCGGCGTATTTAAAATTTGCGACAATAAAAAATTATTTTTTGAAAAATTTACTATAGAAAAGGCAATCCTCGGCGTATTTAAAATTTGCGACAGTAAAAAATAATTTTTTGAAAAATTTACTATAGAAAAGGCAATCCTCGGCGTATTTAAAATTTGCGACAGTAAAAAATTATTTTTTGAAAAATTTACTATGGAAAAGGCAATCCTCGGCGTATTTAAAATTTGCGACCGTAAAAAATTATTTTTTGAAAAATTTACTATAGAAAAGGCAATCCTCGGCGTATTTAAAATTTGCGACAGTAAAAAATTATTTTTTGAAAAATTTACTATAGAAAAGGCAATCCTCGGCGTATTTAAAATTTGCGACAGTAAAAAATTATTTTTTGAAAAATTTACTTTAGAAAAGTCAATCCTCGGCGTATTTAAAATTTGCGACAGTAAGAAATTATTTTTTGAAAAGTTTACTATAGAAAAGGCAACCCTCGGCGTATTTAAAATTTGCGACAGTGAAAAATTATTTTTTAAAAAATTTGCTATAGAAAAGGCAATCCTCGGCGTATTTAAAATTTGCGACAGTAAAAAATTATTTTTTGAAAAATTTAAGGCAATCCTCGACGTTTTTAAAATTTGCGACAGTAAAATGTTATTTTTTGAAAAATTTACTATAGAAAAGGCAATCCTCGGCGTATTTAAAATTTGCGACAGTAAAAAATTATTTTTTGAAAAATTTACTATGGAAAAGGCAATCCTCGGCGTATTTAAAATTTGCGACAGTAAAAAATTATTTTTTGAAAAATTTACTATAGAAAATGCAATCCTCGGCGTATTTAAAATTTGCGACAGTAAAAAATTATTTTTTGAAAAATTTACTATAGAAAAGGCAATCCTCGGCGTGTTTAAAATTTGCGACAGTAAAAAATTATTTTTTGACAAATTCACTAGAGAAAGGGCAATCCTCGGCGTATTTAAAATTTGCGACAGTAAAAAATTATTTTTTGAAAAATTTACTATAGAAACGGCAATCTTCGGCGTATTTAAAATTTGCGAAAGCAAAAAATTATTTTTTGAAAAATTTATATGGAAAAGGCAATCCTCGGCGTATTTAAAATTTGCGACAGTAAAAAAGTTTTTTTTGAAAAATTTACTATAGAAAAGGCAATCCTCGACGTATTTAAAATTTGCGACAGTAAAAAATTATTTTTTGAAAAATTTACTATAGAAAATGCAATCCTCGGCGTATTTAAAATTTGCGACAATAAAAAATTATTTTTTGAAAAATTTACTATAGAAAAGGCAATCCTCGGCGTATTTAAAATTTGCGACAGTAAAAAATTATTTTTTGAAAAATTTACTATAGAAAAGGCACCTCGGCGTATTTAAAATTTGCGACAGTAAAAAATTATTTTTTGAAAAATTTACTATGGAAAAGGCAATCCTCGGCGTATTTAAAATTTGCGACCGTAAAAAATTATTTTTTGAAAAATTTACTACAGAAAAGGCAATCCTCGGCGTATTTAAAATTTGCGACAGTAAAAAATTATTTTTTGAAAAATTTACTATAGAAAATGCAATCCTCGTCGTATTTAAAATTGGCGACAGTAAACAATTATTTTGTGAAAAATTTACTATAGAAAAGTCAATCCTCGGCGTATTTAAAATTTGCGACAGTAAAAAATTATTTTTTGAAAAGTTTACTATAGAAAAGGCAACCCTCGGCGTATTTAAAATTTGTGACAGTAAAAAATTATTTTTTGAAAAATTTGCTATAGAAAAGGCAATCCTCGGCGTGTTTAAAATTTGCGACAGTAAAAAATTATTTTTTGAAAAATTTAAGGCAATCCTCGACGTTTTTAAAATTTGCGACAGTAAAATGTTATTTTTTGAAAAATTTACTATAGAAAAGGCAATCCTCGGCGTATTTAAATTTGCGACAGTAAAAAATTATTTTTTGAAAAATTTACTATGGAAAAGGCAATCCTCGGCGTATTTAAAATTTGCGACAGTAAAAAATTATTTTTTGAAAAATTTACTATAGAAAAGGCAATCCTCGGCGTATTTAAAATTTGCGACAATAAAAAATTATTTTTTGAAAAATTTACTATAGAAAAGGCAATCCTCGGCGTATTTAAAATTTGCGACAGAAAAAAATTATTTTTTGAAAAATTTACTATAGAAAAGGCAATCCTCGGCGTATTTAAAATTTGCGACAGTAAAAAATTATTTTTTGAAAAATTTACTATAGAAAAGGCAATCCTCGGCGTATTTAAAATTTGTGACAGTAAAAAATTATTTTTTGAAAAATTTACTATAGAAAAGGCAATCCTCGGCGTATTGAAAATTTGCGACAGTAAAAAATTATTTTTTGAAAAATTTACTATAGAAAAGGCAATCCTCGGCGTATGTAAAATTTGTGACAGTAAAAAATTATTTTTTGAAAAATTTACTATAGAAAAGGCAATCCTCGGCGTATTTAAAATTTGCGACAATAAAAAATTATTTTTTGAAAAATTTACTATAGAAAAGGCAATCCCCGGCGTATTTTAAATTTGCGACAGTAAAAAATTATTTTTTGAAAAATTTACTATAGAAAAGGCAATCCTCGGCGTATTTAAAATTTGCGACAGTAAAAAATTATTTTTTGAAAAATTTACTATAGAAAAGGCAATCCTCGGCGTATTTAAAATTTGCGACAGTGAAAATTTTTTTTTGAAAAATTTACCATAGAAAAGGCAATCCTCGGCGTATTTAAAATTTGCGACAGTAAAAAATTATTTTTTGAAAAATTTACTATAGAAAAGGCAATCCTCGGCGTATTTAAAATTTGCGACAGTAAAAAATTATTTTTTGAAAAATTTATTATAGAAAAGGCAATCCTCGGCGTATTTAAAATTTGCGACAGTAAAAAATTATTTTTTGAAAAATTTACTATAGAAAAGACAATCCTCGGCGTATTTAAAATTTGCGACAGTAAAAAATTATTTTTTGAATAATTTACTATAGAAAAGGCAATCCTCGGCGTATTTAAAATTTGCGACAGTAAAAAATTATTTTTTGAAAAATTTACTATAGAAAAGGCAAACCTCTGCGTATCTAAAATTTGCGACAGTAAAAATTTATTTTTTGAAAATTCACTATAGAAAAGGCAATCCTCGGCGTATTTAAAATTTGCGACTGTAAAAAATTATTTTTTGAAAAATTTACTATAGAAAAGGCAATCCTCGGCGTGTTTTAAATTTGCGACAGTAAAAAATTATTTTTTGAAAAATTTACTATAGAAAAGGCAATCCTCGGCGTATTTAAAATTTGCGACAGTAAAAAATTATTTTTTGAAAAATTTACTATAGAAAAGGCAATCCTCGGCGTATTTAAAATTTGCGACAGTAAAAAATTATTGTTTGAAAAATTTACTATAGAAAAGGCAATCCTCGGCGTATTTAAAATTTGCGACAGTAAAAAATTATTTTTTGAAAAATTTACTATGGAAAAGGCAATCCTCGGCGTATTTAAAATTTGCGACCGTAAAAAATTATTTTTTGAAAAATTTACTATAGAAAAGGCAATCCTCGGCGTATTTAAAATTTGCGACAGTAAAAAATTATTTTTTGAAAAATTTACTATAGAAAGGCAATCCTCGGCGTATTTAAAATTTGCGACAGTAAAAAGTTATTTTTTGAAAAATTTACTTTAGAAAAGTCACTCCTCGGCGTATTTAAAATTTGCGACAGTAAAAAATTATTTTTTTAAAAGTTTACTATAGAAAAGGCAACCCTCGGCGTATTTAAAATTTGCGACAGTAAAAAATTATTTTTTGAAAAATTTGCTATAGAAAAGGCAATCCTCGGCGTATTTAAAATTTGCGACAGTAAAAAATTATTTTTTGAAAAATTTAAGGCAATCCTCGACGTTTTTAAAATTTGCGACAGTAAAATGTTATTTTTTGAAAAATTTACTATAGAAAAGGCAATCCTCGGCGTATTTAAAATTTGCGACAGTAAAAAATTATTTTTTGAAAAATTTACTATGGAAAAGGCAATCCTCGGCGTATTTAAAATTTGCGACAGTAAAAAATTATTTTTTGAAAAATTTACTATAGAAAATGCAATCCTCGGCGTATTTAAAATTTGCGACAGTAAAAAATTATTTTTTGAAAAATTTACTATAGAAAAGGCAATCCTCGGCGTGTTTAAAATTTGCGACAGTAAAAAATTATTTTTTGACAAATTCACTAGAGAAAGGGCAATCCTCGGCGTATTTAAAATTTGCGACAGTAAAAAATTATTTTTTGAAAAATTTACTATAGAAACGGCAATCTTCGGCGTATTTAAAATTTGCGACAGCAAATATTATTTTTTGAAAAATTTACTATGGAAAAGGCAATCCTCTGCGTATTTAAAATTTGCGACAGTAAAAAAGTTTTTTTTGAAAAATTTACTATAGAAAAGGCAATCCTCGACGTATTTAAAATTTGCGACAGTAAAAAATTATTTTTTGAAAAATTTACTATAGAAAATGCAATCCTCGGCGTATTTAAAATTTGCGACAATAAAAAATTATTTTTTGAAAAATTTACTATAGAAAAGGCAATCCTCGGCGTATTTAAAATTTGCGACAGTAAAAAATTATTTTTTGAAAAATTTACTATAGAAAAGGCACCTCGGCGTATTTAAAATTTGCGACAGTAAAAAATTATTTTTTGAAAAATTTACTATGGAAAAGGCAATCCTCGGCGTATTTAAAATTTGCGACCGTAAAAAATTATTTTTTGAAAAATTTACTACAGAAAAGGCAATCCTCGGCGTATTTAAAATTTGCGACAGTAAAAAATTATTTTTTGAAAAATTTACTATAGAAAATGCAATCCTCGTCGTATTTAAAATTGGCGACAGTAAACAATTATTTTGTGAAAAATTTACTATAGAAAAGTCAATCCTCGGCGTATTTAAAATTTGCGACAGTAAAAAATTATTTTTTGAAAAGTTTACTATAGAAAAGGCAACCCTCGGCGTATTTAAAATTTGTGACAGTAAAAAATTATTTTTTGAAAAATTTGCTATAGAAAAGGCAATCCTCGGCGTGTTTAAAATTTGCGACAGTAAAAAATTATTTTTTGAAAAATTTAAGGCAATCCTCGACGTTTTTAAAATTTGCGACAGTAAAATGTTATTTTTTGAAAAATTTACTATAGAAAAGGCAATCCTCGGCGTATTTAAATTTGCGACAGTAAAAAATTATTTTTTGAAAAATTTACTATGGAAAAGGCAATCCTCGGCGTATTTAAAATTTGCGACAGTAAAAAATTATTTTTTGAAAAATTTACTATAGAAAAGGCAATCCTCGGCGTATTTAAAATTTGCGACAATAAAAAATTATTTTTTGAAAAATTTACTATAGAAAAGGCAATCCTCGGCGTATTTAAAATTTGCGACAGAAAAAAATTATTTTTTGAAAAATTTACTATAGAAAAGGCAATCCTCGGCGTATTTAAAATTTGCGACAGTAAAAAATTATTTTTTGAAAAATTTACTATAGAAAAGGCAATCCTCGGCGTATTTAAAATTTGTGACAGTAAAAAATTATTTTTTGAAAAATTTACTATAGAAAAGGCAATCCTCGGCGTATTGAAAATTTGCGACAGTAAAAAATTATTTTTTGAAAAATTTACTATAGAAAAGGCAATCCTCGGCGTATGTAAAATTTGTGACAGTAAAAAATTATTTTTTGAAAAATTTACTATAGAAAAGGCAATCCTCGGCGTATTTAAAATTTGCGACAATAAAAAATTATTTTTTGAAAAATTTACTATAGAAAAGGCAATCCCCGGCGTATTTTAAATTTGCGACAGTAAAAAATTATTTTTTGAAAAATTTACTATAGAAAAGGCAATCCTCGGCGTATTTAAAATTTGCGACAGTAAAAAATTATTTTTTGAAAAATTTACTATAGAAAAGGCAATCCTCGGCGTATTTAAAATTTGCGACAGTGAAAATTTTTTTTTGAAAAATTTACCATAGAAAAGGCAATCCTCGGCGTATTTAAAATTCGCAAAATTTGCGACAGTAAAAAATTATTTTTTGAAAAATTTACTATAGAAAATTCAATCCTCGGCGTATGTAAAATTTGCGACAATAAAAAATTATTTTTTGAAAAATTTACTATAGAAAAGGCAATCCTCGGCGTATTTAAAATTTGCGACAGTAAAAAATTACTTTTTGAAAAATTTACTATAGAAAAGGCAATCCGCGGCGTATTTAAAATTTGCGACAGTAAAAAATTATTTTTTGAAAAATTTACTATAGAAAAGTCAATCCTCGGCGTATTTAAAATTTGCGACATTAAAAAATTATTTTTTGAAAAGTTTACTATAGAAAAGGCAATCCTCGGCGTATTTAAAATTTGCGACAGTAAAAAATTATTGTTTGAAAAATTTACTATAGAAAAGGCAATCCTCGGCGTATTTAAAATTTGCGACAGTAAAAAATTATTTTTTGAAAAATTTACTATAGAAAAGGCAATCCTCGACATTTTTAAAATTTGCGACAGTAAAATGTTATTTTTTGAAAAATTTACTATAGAAAAGGCAATCCTCGGCGTATTTAAAATTTGCGACAGTAAAAAATTATTTTTTGAAAAATTTACTATGGAAAAGGCAATCCTCGGCGTATTTAAAATTTGTGGCAGTAAAAAATTATTTTTTGAAAAATTTACTATAGAAAATGCAATCCTCGGCGTATTTAAAATTTGCGACAGTAAAAAATTATTTTTTGAAAAATTTACTATAGAAAAGGCAATCCTCGGCGTATTTAAAATTTGTGACAGTAAAAAATTATTTTTTGACAAATTCACTATAGAAAAGGCAATTCTCGCCGTATTTAAAATTTGCGACAGTAAAAAATTATTTTTTGAAAAATTTACTATAGAAAAGGCAATCTTCGGCGTATTTAAAATTTGCGACAGCAAAAAATTATTTTTTGAAAGATTTACTATGGAAAAGGCAATCCTCGGCGTATTTAAAATTTGCGACGGTAAAAGATTATTTTTTGATAAATTTACTATAGAAAAGGCAATCCTCGTCGTGTTTAAAATTTGCGACAGTAAAAAATTATTTTTTGAAAAATTTACTATAGAAAAGGCAATCCTGGGCGTATTTAAAATTTGCGACAGTAAAAAATTATTTTTTGAAAAATTTACTATTGAAAATGCAATCCTCGGCGTATTTAAAATTTGCGACAATAAAAAATTATTTTTTGAAAAATTTACTATAGAAAAGGCAATCCTCGGCGTATTTAAAATTTGCTACAGTAAAAAATTATTTTTTGAAAAATTTACTATAGAAAAGGCAATCCGCGGCGTATTTAAAATTTGCGACAGTAAAAAATTATTTTTTGAAAAATTTACTATAGAAAAGTCAATCCTCGGCGTATTTAAAATTTGCGACATTAAAAAATTATTTTTTGAAAAGTTTACTATAGAAAAGGCAATCTTCGGCGTATTTAAAATTTGCGACAGCAAAAAATTATTGTTTGAAAAATTTACTATGGAAAAGGCAATCCTCGGCGTATTTAAAATTTGCGACAGTAAAAAATTATTTTTTGAAAAATTTACTATAGAAAAGGCAATCCTCGGCGTATTTAAAATTCGCAAAATTTGCGACAGTAAAAAATTATTTTTTGAAAAATTTACTATAGAAAATTCAATCCTCGGCGTATGTAAAATTTGCGACAATAAAAAATTATTTTTTGAAAAATTTACTATAGAAAAGGCAATCCTCGGCGTATTTAAAATTTGCGACAGTAAAAAATTACTTTTTGAAAAATTTACTATAGAAAAGGCAATCCGCGGCGTATTTAAAATTTGCGACAGTAAAAAATTATTTTTTGACAAATTCACTATAGAAAAGGCAATCCTCGGCGTATTTAAAATTTGCGACATTAAAAAATAATTTTTTGAAAAATTTACTATAGAAAAGGCAATCTTCGGCGTATTTAAAATTTGCGACAGCAAAAAATTATTGTTTGAAAAATTTACTATGGAAAAGGCAATCCTCGGCGTATTTAAAATTTGCGACAGTAAAAAATTATTTTTTGAAAAATTTACTATAGAAAAGGCAATCCTCGGCGTATTTAAAATTCGCAAAATTTGCGACAGTAAAAAATTATTTTTTGAAAAATTTACTATAGAAAATTCAATCCTCGGCGTATGTAAAATTTGCGACAATAAAAAATTATTTTTTGAAAAATTTACTATAGAAAAGGCAATCCTCGGCGTATTTAAAATTTGCGACAGTAAAAAATTACTTTTTGAAAAATTTACTATAGAAAAGGCAATCCGCGGCGTATTTAAAATTTGCGACAGTAAAAAATTATTTTTTGAAAAATTTACTATAGAAAAGTCAATCCTCGGCGTATTTAAAATTTGCGAGAGTAAAAAATTATTTTTTAAAAAATTTACTATAGAAAAGGCAATCTTCGGCGTATTTTAAATTTGCGACAGCAAAAAATTATTTTTTGAAAAATTTACTATGGAAAAGGCAATCCTCGGCGTATTTAAAATTTGCGACAGTAAAAAATTATTTTTTGAAAATTTTACTATAGAAAAGGCAATCCTGGACATATTTAAAATTTGCGACAGTAAAAAATTATTTTTTGAAAAATTTACTATAGAAAATGCAATCCTCGGCGTATTTAAAATTTGCGACAATAAAAAATTATTTTTTGAAAAATTTACTATAGAAAAGGCAATCCTCGGCGTATTTAAAATTTGCGACAGTAAAAAATTATTTTTTGAAAAATTTACTATAGAAAAGGCAATCCTCGGCGTATTTAAAATTTGCGACAGTAAAAAATTATTTTTTGAAAAATTTACTATAGAAAAGGCAATCTTCGGCGTATTTAAAATTTGCGACAGAAAAAAATTATTTTTTGAAAAATTTACTATGGAAAAGGCAATCCTCGGCGTATTTAAAATTTGCGACAGTAAAAAATTATTTTTTGAAAAATTTACTATAGAAAAGGCAATCCTCGGCGTATTTAAAATTTGCGACAGTAAAAAAATTATTTTTTGAAAAATTTACTATAGAAAAGGCCATCCTCGGCGTATTTAAAATTTGCGACAGTAAGAAATTATTTTTTGACAAATTCACTATAGAAAAGGCAATCCTCGGCGTATTTAAAATTTGCGAGAGTAAAAAATTATTTTTTGAAAAATTTACTATAGAAAAGGCAATTTTCGGCGTATTTAAAATTTGCAACAGCAAAAAATTATTTTTTGAAAAATTTACTATGGAAAAGGCAATCCTCGGCGTATTTAAAATTTGCGACAGTAAAAAATTATTTTTTGAAAAATTTACTATAGAAAATGCAATCCTCGGCGTATTTAAAATTTGCGACAGTAAAAAATTATTTTTTGAAAAATTTACTATAGAAAAGGCAATCTTCGGCGTATTTAAAATTTGCGACAGCAAAAAATTATTTTTTGAAAAATTTACTATGGAAAACGCAATCCTCGGCGTATTTAAAATTTGCGAGAGTAAAAAATTAATTTTTGAAAAATTTACTATAGAAAAGGCAATACTCGGCGTATTTAAAATTTGCGACAGTAAAAAATTATTTTTTGAAAAATTTACTATAGAAAAGGCAATCCGCGGCGTATTTAAAATTTGCGACAGTAAAAAATTATTTTTTGAAAAATTTACTATAGAAAAGTCAATCCTCGGCGTATTTAAAATTTGCGACATTAAAAAATTATTTTTTGAAAAGTTTACTATAGAAAAGGCAATCCTCGGCGTATTTAAAATTTGCGACAGTAAAAAATTATTTTTTGAAAAATTTACTATAGAAAAGGCAATCCTCGGCGTATTTAAAATTTGCGACAGTAAAAAATTATTTTTTGAAAAATTTACTATAGAAAAGGCAATCCTCGGCGTATTTAAAATTTGCGACAGTAAAGAATTATTTTTTGACAAATTCACTATAGAAAAGGCAATCCTCGGCGTATTTAAAATTTGCGACATTAAAAAATTATTTTTTGAAAAATTTACTATAGAAAAGGCAATCTTCGGCGTATTTAAAATTTGCGACAGCAAAAAATTATTTTTTGAAAAATTTACTATGGAAAAGGCAATCCTCGGCGTATTTAAAATTTGCGACAGTAAAAAATTATTTTTTGAAAAATTTACTATAGAAAAGGCAATCCTCGGCGTATTTAAAATTCGCAAAATTTGCGACAGTAAAAAATTATTTTTTGAAAAATTTACTATAGAAAATTCAATCCTCGGCGTATGTAAAATTTGCGACAATAAAAAATTATTTTTTGAAAAATTTACTATAGAAAAGGCAATCCTCGGCGTATTTAAAATTTGCGACAGTAAAAAATTACTTTTTGAAAAATTTACTATAGAAAAGGCAATAATCCGAGGCGTATTTAAAATTTGCGACAGTAAAAAATTATTTTTTGAAAAATTTACTATAGAAAAGTCAATCCTCGGCGTATTTAAAATTTGCGACATTAAAAAATTATTTTTTGAAAAGTTTACTATAGAAAAGGCAATCCTCGGCGTATTTAAAATTTGCGACAGTAAAAAATTATTGTTTGAAAAATTTACTATAGAAAAGGCAATCCTCGGCGTATTTAAAATTTGCGACAGTAAAAAATTATTTTTTGAAAAATTTACTATAGAAAAGGCAATCCTCGACATTTTTAAAATTTGCGACAGTAAAATGTTATTTTTTGAAAAATTTACTATAGAAAAGGCAATCCTCGGCGTATTTAAAATTTGCGACAGTAAAAAATTATTTTTTGAAAAATTTACTATGGAAAAGGCAATCCTCGGCGTATTTAAAATTTGTGGCAGTAAAAAATTATTTTTTGAAAAATTTACTATAGAAAATGCAATCCTCGGCGTATTTAAAATTTGCGACAGTAAAAAATTATTTTTTGAAAAATTTACTATAGAAAAGGCAATCCTCGGCGTATTTAAAATTTGCGACAGTAAAAAATTATTTTTTGACAAATTCACTATAGAAAAGGCAATTCTCGGCGTATTTAAAATTTGCGACAGTAAAAAATTATTTTTTGAAAAATTTACTATAGAAAAGGCAATCTTCGGCGTATTTAAAATTTGCGATAGCAAAAAATTATTTTTTGAAAGATTTACTATGGAAAAGGCAATCCTCGGCGTATTTAAAATTTGCGACGGTAAAAGATTATTTTTTGATAAATTTACTATAGAAAAGGCAATCCTCGTCGTGTTTAAAATTTGCGACAGTAAAAAATTATTTTTTGAAAAATTTACTATAGAAAAGGCAATCCTCGGCGTATTTAAAATTTGCGACAGTAAAAAATTATTTTTTGAAAAATTTACTATTGAAAATGCAATCCTCGGCGAATTTAAAATTTGCGACAATAAAAAATTATTTTTTGAAAAATTTACTATAGAAAAGGCAATCCTCGGCGTATTTAAAATTTGCTACAGTAAAAAATTATTTTTTGAAAAATTTACTATAGAAAAGGCAATCCTCGACGTTTTTAAAATTTGCGACAGTAAAATGTTATTTTTTGAAAAATTTACTCTAGAAAAGGCAATCCTCGGCGTATTTAAAATTTGCGACAGTAAAAAATTTTTTTTTGAAAAATTTACTATAGAAAAGGCAATCCTCGGCGTATTTAAAATTTGCGACCGTAAAAAATTATTTTTTCAAAAATTTACTATAGAAGAGGCAATCCTCGGCGTATTTAAAATTTGCGACAGTAAAAAATTATTTTTTGAAAAATTTACTATAGAAAAGGCAATCCTCGACGTATTTAAAATTTGCGACAGTAAAAAATTATTTTTTGAAAAATTTACTATAGAAAATGCAATCCTCGGCGTATTTAAAATTTGCGACAATAAAAAATTATTTTTTGAAAAATTTAGTATAGAAAAGGCAATCCTCGGCGTATTTAAAATTTGCGACAGTAAAAAATAATTTTTTGAAAAAATTACTATAGAAAAGGCAATCCTCGGCGTATTTAAAATTTGCGACAGTAAAAAATTATTTTTTGAAAAATTTACTATGGAAAAGGCAATCCTCGGCGTATTTAAAATTTGCGACCGTAAAAAATTATTTTTTGAAAAATTTACTATAGAAAAGGCAATCCTCGGCGTATTTAAAATTTGCGACAGTAAAAAATTATTTTTTGAAAAATTTACTATAGAAAGGCAATCCTCGGCGTATTTAAAATTTGCGACAGTAAAAAGTTATTTTTTGAAAAATTTACTTTAGAAAAGTCACTCCTCGGCGTATTTAAAATTTGCGACAGTAAAAAATTATTTTTTTAAAAGTTTACTATAGAAAAGGCAACCCTCGGCGTATTTAAAATTTGCGACAGTAAAAAATTATTTTTTGAAAAATTTGCTATAGAAAAGGCAATCCTCGGCGTATTTAAAATTTGCGACAGTAAAAAATTATTTTTTGAAAAATTTAAGGCAATCCTCGACGTTTTTAAAATTTGCGACAGTAAAATGTTATTTTTTGAAAAATTTACTATAGAAAAGGCAATCCTCGGCGTATTTAAAATTTGCGACAGTAAAAAATTATTTTTTGAAAAATTTACTATGGAAAAGGCAATCCTCGGCGTATTTAAAATTTGCGACAGTAAAAAATTATTTTTTGAAAAATTTACTATAGAAAATGCAATCCTCGGCGTATTTAAAATTTGCGACAGTAAAAAATTATTTTTTGAAAAATTTACTATAGAAAAGGCAATCCTCGGCGTGTTTAAAATTTGCGACAGTAAAAAATTATTTTTTGACAAATTCACTAGAGAAAGGGCAATCCTCGGCGTATTTAAAATTTGCGACAGTAAAAAATTATTTTTTGAAAAATTTACTATAGAAACGGCAATCTTCGGCGTATTTAAAATTTGCGACAGCAAATATTATTTTTTGAAAAATTTACTATGGAAAAGGCAATCCTCTGCGTATTTAAAATTTGCGACAGTAAAAAAGTTTTTTTTGAAAAATTTACTATAGAAAAGGCAATCCTCGACGTATTTAAAATTTGCGACAGTAAAAAATTATTTTTTGAAAAATTTACTATAGAAAATGCAATCCTCGGCGTATTTAAAATTTGCGACAATAAAAAATTATTTTTTGAAAAATTTACTATAGAAAAGGCAATCCTCGGCGTATTTAAAATTTGCGACAGTAAAAAATTATTTTTTGAAAAATTTACTATAGAAAAGGCACCTCGGCGTATTTAAAATTTGCGACAGTAAAAAATTATTTTTTGAAAAATTTACTATGGAAAAGGCAATCCTCGGCGTATTTAAAATTTGCGACCGTAAAAAATTATTTTTTGAAAAATTTACTACAGAAAAGGCAATCCTCGGCGTATTTAAAATTTGCGACAGTAAAAAATTATTTTTTGAAAAATTTACTATAGAAAATGCAATCCTCGTCGTATTTAAAATTGGCGACAGTAAACAATTATTTTGTGAAAAATTTACTATAGAAAAGTCAATCCTCGGCGTATTTAAAATTTGCGACAGTAAAAAATTATTTTTTGAAAAGTTTACTATAGAAAAGGCAACCCTCGGCGTATTTAAAATTTGTGACAGTAAAAAATTATTTTTTGAAAAATTTGCTATAGAAAAGGCAATCCTCGGCGTGTTTAAAATTTGCGACAGTAAAAAATTATTTTTTGAAAAATTTAAGGCAATCCTCGACGTTTTTAAAATTTGCGACAGTAAAATGTTATTTTTTGAAAAATTTACTATAGAAAAGGCAATCCTCGGCGTATTTAAATTTGCGACAGTAAAAAATTATTTTTTGAAAAATTTACTATGGAAAAGGCAATCCTCGGCGTATTTAAAATTTGCGACAGTAAAAAATTATTTTTTGAAAAATTTACTATAGAAAAGGCAATCCTCGGCGTATTTAAAATTTGCGACAATAAAAAATTATTTTTTGAAAAATTTACTATAGAAAAGGCAATCCTCGGCGTATTTAAAATTTGCGACAGAAAAAAATTATTTTTTGAAAAATTTACTATAGAAAAGGCAATCCTCGGCGTATTTAAAATTTGCGACAGTAAAAAATTATTTTTTGAAAAATTTACTATAGAAAAGGCAATCCTCGGCGTATTTAAAATTTGTGACAGTAAAAAATTATTTTTTGAAAAATTTACTATAGAAAAGGCAATCCTCGGCGTATTGAAAATTTGCGACAGTAAAAAATTATTTTTTGAAAAATTTACTATAGAAAAGGCAATCCTCGGCGTATGTAAAATTTGTGACAGTAAAAAATTATTTTTTGAAAAATTTACTATAGAAAAGGCAATCCTCGGCGTATTTAAAATTTGCGACAATAAAAAATTATTTTTTGAAAAATTTACTATAGAAAAGGCAATCCCCGGCGTATTTTAAATTTGCGACAGTAAAAAATTATTTTTTGAAAAATTTACTATAGAAAAGGCAATCCTCGGCGTATTTAAAATTTGCGACAGTAAAAAATTATTTTTTGAAAAATTTACTATAGAAAAGGCAATCCTCGGCGTATTTAAAATTTGCGACAGTGAAAATTTTTTTTTGAAAAATTTACCATAGAAAAGGCAATCCTCGGCGTATTTAAAATTTGCGACAGTAAAAAATTATTTTTTGAAAAATTTACTATAGAAAAGGCAATCCTCGGCGTATTTAAAATTTGCGACAGTAAAAAATTATTTTTTGAAAAATTTATTATAGAAAAGGCAATCCTCGGCGTATTTAAAATTTGCGACAGTAAAAAATTATTTTTTGAAAAATTTACTATAGAAAAGACAATCCTCGGCGTATTTAAAATTTGCGACAGTAAAAAATTATTTTTTGAATAATTTACTATAGAAAAGGCAATCCTCGGCGTATTTAAAATTTGCGACAGTAAAAAATTATTTTTTGAAAAATTTACTATAGAAAAGGCAAACCTCTGCGTATCTAAAATTTGCGACAGTAAAAATTTATTTTTTGAAAATTCACTATAGAAAAGGCAATCCTCGGCGTATTTAAAATTTGCGACTGTAAAAAATTATTTTTTGAAAAATTTACTATAGAAACGGCAATCCTCGGCGTGTTTTAAATTTGCGACAGTAAAAAATTATTTTTTGAAAAATTTACTATAGAAAAGGCAATCCTCGGCGTATTTAAAATTTGCGACAGTAAAAAATTATTTTTTGAAAAATTTACTATAGAAAAGGCAATCCTCGGCGTATTTAAAATTTGCGACAGTAAAAAATTATTTTTTGAAAAATTTACTATAGAAAAGGCAATCCTCGGCGTATTTAAAATTTGCGACAGTAAAAAATTATTTTTTGAAAAATTTACTATAGAAAAGGCAATCCTCGGCGTACTTAAAATTTGTGACAGTAAAAAATTATTTTTTGAAAAATTTACTATAGAAAAGGCAATACTCGGCGTATTGAAAATTTGCGACAGTAAAAAAATATTTTTTGAAAAATTTACTATAGAAAAGGCAATCCTCGGCGTATTTAAAATTTGCGACAGTAAAAAATTATTTTTTTGAAGAATTTACTATAGAAAAGGCAATCCTCGGCGTATTTAAAATTTGCGACAGTAAAAAATTATTTTTTGAAAAATTTACTATAGAAAAGGCAATCCTCGGCGTATTTAAAATTTGCGACAGTAAAAAATTATTTTTTGAAAAATTTACTATAGAAAAGGCAATCCTCGGCGTGTTTTAAATTTGCGACAGTAAAAAATTATTTTTTGAAAAATTTACTATAGAAAAGGCAATCCTCGGCGTATTTAAAATTTGCGACAGTAAAAAATTATTTTTTGAAAAATTTACTATAGAAAAGGCAATCCTCGGCGTATTTAAAATTTGCGACAGTAAAAAATTATTTTTTGAAAAATTTACTATAGAAAAGGCAATCCTCGGCGTATTTAAAATTTGCGACAATAAAAAATTATTTTTTGAAAAATTTACTATAGAAAAGGCAATCCTCGGCGTATTTAAAATTTGCGACAGTAAAAAATTATTTTTTGAAAAATTTACTATAGAAAAGGCAATCCTCGGCGTATTTAAAATTTGCGACAGTAAAAAATTATTTTTTGAAAAATTTACTATAGAAAAGGCAATCCTCGGCGTATTTAAAATTTGTGACAGTAAAAAATTATTTTTTGAAAAATTTACTATAGAAAAGGCAATACTCGGCGTATTGAAAATTTGCGACAGTAAAAAATTATTTTTTGAAAAATTTACTATAGAAAAGGCAATCCTCGGCGTATTTAAAATTTGTGACAGTAAAAAATTATTTTTTGAAAAATTTACTATAGAAAAGGCAATCCTCGGCGTATTTAAAATTTGCGACAGTAAAAAATTATTTTTTGAAAAATTTACTATAGAAAAGGCAATCCTCGGCGTATTAAAAATTTGCGACAGTAAAAATTATTTTTTGAAAAATTTACTATAGAAAAGCCAAACCTCGGCGTATTAAAAATTTGCGACAGTAAAAATTATTTTTTGAAAAATTTACTACAGAAAAGCCAAACCTCGGCGTATTTAAAATTTGCGACAGTAAAAAATTATTTTTTGAAAAATTTACTATAGAAAAGGCAATCCTCGGCGTATTTAAAATTTGCGACAGTAAAAAACTATATTTTGAAAAATTTACTATAGAAAAGGCAATCCTCGGCGTATTTAAAATTTGCGACAGTAACAAATTATTTTTTGAAAAATTTACTATAGAAAAGCCAAACCTCGGCGTATTAAAAAGTTGCGACAGTAAAAATTATTTTTTGAAAAATTTACTATAGAAAAGCCAAACCTCGGCGTATTTAAAATTT
>CAWUPM010000259.1:0-44820 GCA_963924295.1 Dioctria rufipes
ATCGGTGATCCTTTTCCAAAATTCCTTCAGATATTAATTTAATCTGAAGGTCCTGCGTCCAAAGAATCCTTTTCCATTTATTTCATTAACAAAAAAAAATTTTTTTGCAAATGATATGACTACATAGATACCTACATACATACTTAAAAAAAATTAGCTAAATTTTTTAATTAATTTTGACGGGAAATGGCTCAAAAGAAGCTGAAGGATTCAAGGATCATAAATAAAATAAATTCCAAAAGGACTCTCTCACTGTTTCCGAAAGCAACGCAAAATGGCGATAGTATAATTTACTAAATATTCAAGGATCGTCCTTCCGCATTTTGTCGGAAAACGGTGATCCTTTTCCAAAATTCCTTCAGATATAATTTAATCTGAAGGTCCTGCGTCCAAAGAATCCTTTTCCATTTATTTCATTAACAACAAAAATTTTTTTGCAAATGATATGACTACATAGATACCTACATACATACTTAAAAAAAATTAGCTAAATTTTTTTAATTAATTTTGACGGGAAATGGCTCAAAAGAAGCTGAAGGATTCAAGGATCATAAAATAAAATAAATTCCAAAAGGACTCTCTCACTGTTTCCGAAAGCAACGCAAAATGGCGATAGTATAATTTACTAAATATTCAAGGATCGTCTTCCGCCATTTTGTCGGGAAAACGGTGATCCTTTTCCAAAATTCCTTCAGATATAATTTAATCTGAAGGTCCTGCGTCCAAAGAATCCTTTTCCATTTATTTCATTAACAAAAAAAATTTTTTTGCAAATGATAAGACTACAAGATACCTACATACATACTTAAAAAAAATTAGCTAAATTTTTTAATTAATTTTGACGGGGAAATGGCTCAAAAGAAGCTGAAGGATTCAAGGATCATATAATAAATAAATTCCAAAAGGACTCTCTCACTGTTTCCGAAAGCAACGCATAATGGCGATAGTATAATTTACTAAATATTCAAGGATCGTCCTTCCGCCATTTTGTCGGGAAAAACGGTGATCTTTTCCAAAATTCCTTCAGATATAATTTAATCTGAAGGTCCTGCGTCCAAAGAATCCTTTTCCATTTATTTCATTAACAAAAAAAATTTTTTTGCAAATGATATGACTACATAGATACCTACATACATACTTAAAAAAAATTAGCTAAATTTTTTAATTAATTTTGACGGGAAATGGCTCAAAAGAAGCTGAAGGATTCAAGGATCATAAATATAATAAATTCCAAAAGGACTCTCTCACTGTTTCCGAAAGCAACGCAAAATGGCGATAGTATAATTTACTAAATATTCAAGGATCGTCCTTCCGCCATTTTGTCGGGAAAAACGGTGATCCTTTTCCAAAATTCCTTCAGATATAATTTAATCTGAAGGTCCTGCGTCCAAAGAATCCTTTTCCATTTATTTCATTAACAAAAAAAATTTTTTTTGCAAATGATATGACTACATAGATACCTACATACATACTTAAAAAAATTAGCTAAATTTTTTAATTAATTTTGACGGGAAATGGCTCAAAAGAAGCTGAAGGATTCAAGGATCATAAATAAAATAAATTCCAAAAGGACTCTCTCACTGTTTCCGAAAGCAACGCAAAATGGCGATAGTATAAATTACTAAATATTCAAGGATCGTCCTTCCGCCATTTTGTCGGGAAAACGGTGATCCTTTTCCAAAATTCCTTCAGATATAATTTAATCTGAAGGTCCTGCGTCAAAGAATCCTTTTCCATTTATTTCATTAACAAAAAAAATTTTTTTGCAAATGATATGACTACATAGATACCTACATACATACTTAAAAAAAATTAGCTAAATTTTTTAATTAATTTTGACGGGAAATGGCTCAAAAGAAGCTGAAGGATTCAAGGATCATAAATAAAATAAATTCCAAAAGGACTCTCTCACTGTTTCCGAAAGCAACGCAAAATGGCGATAGTATAATTTACTAAATATTCAAGGATCGTCCTTCCGCCATTTTGTCGGGAAAACGGTGATCCTTTTCCAAAATTCCTTCAGATATAATTTAATCTGAAGGTCCTGCCGTCCAAAGAATCCTTTTCCATTTATTTCATTAACAAAAAAAATTTTTTTTGCAAATGATATGACTACATAGATACCTACATACATACTTAAAAAAAATTAGCTAAATTTTTTAATTAATTTTGACGGGAAATGGCTCAAAAGAAGCTGAAGGATTCAAGGATCATAAATAAAATAAATTCCAAAAGGACTCTCTCACTGTTTCCGAAAGCAACGCAAAATGGCGATAGTATAATTTACTAAATATTCAAGGATCGTCCTTCCGCCATTTTGTCGGGAAAACGGTGATCCTTTTCCAAAATTCCTTCAGATATAATTTAATCTGAAGGTCCTGCGTCCAAAGAATCCTTTTCCATTTATTTCATTAACAAAAAAAATTTTTTTGCAAATGATATGACTACATAGATACCTACATACATACTTAAAAAAAATTAGCTAAATTTTTTAATTAATTTTGACGGGAAATGGCTCAAAAGAAGCTGAAGGATTCAAGGATCATAAATAAAATAAATTCCAAAAGGACTCTCTCACTGTTTCCGAAAGCAACGCAAAATGGCGATAGTATAATTTACTAAATATTCAAGGATCGTCCTTCCGCCATTTTGTCGGGAAAACGGTGATCCTTTTCCAAAATTCCTTCAGATATAATTTAATCTGAAGGTCCTGCGTCCAAAGAATCCTTTTCCATTTATTTCATTAACAAAAAAAATTTTTTTGCAAATGATATGACTACATAGATACCTACATACATACTTAAAAAAAATTAGCTAAATTTTTTAATTAATTTTGACGGGAAATGGCTCAAAGAAGCTGAAGGATTCAAGGATCATAAATAAAATAAATTCCAAAAGGACTCTCTCACTGTTTCCGAAAGCAACGCAAAATGGCGATAGTATAATTTACTAAATATTCAAGGATCGTCCTTCCGCCATTTTGTCGGGGGAAAACGGTGATCCTTTTCCAAAATTCCTTCAGATATAATTTAATCTGAAGGTCCTGCGTCCAAAGAATCCTTTTCCATTTATTTCATTAACAAAAAAAATTTTTTTGCAAATGATATGACTACATAGATACCTACATACATACTTAAAAAAAATTAGCTAAATTTTTTAATTAATTTTGACGGGAAATGGCTCAAAAGAAGCTGAAGGATTCAAGGATCATAAATAAAATAAATTCCAAAGGACTCTCTCACTGTTTCCGAAAGCAACGCAAAATGGCGATAGTATAATTTACTAAATATTCAAGGATCGTCCTTCCGCCATTTTGTCGGGGAAAACGGTGATCCTTTTCCAAAATTCCTTCAGATATAATTTAATCTGAAGGTCCTGCGTCCAAAGAATCCTTTTCCATTTATTTCATTAACAAAAAAATTTTTTTGCAAATGATATGACTACATAGATACCTACATACATACTTAAAAAAAATTAGCTAAATTTTTTAATTAATTTTGACGGGAAATGGCTCAAAAGAAGCTGAAGGATTCAAGGATCATAAATAAAATAAATTCCAAAAGGACTCTCTCACTGTTTCCGAAAGCAACGCAAAATGGCGATAGTATAATTTACTAAATATTCAAGGATCGTCCTTCCGCCATTTTGTCGGGGAAAACGGTGATCCTTTTCCAAAATTCCTTCAGATATAATTTAATCTGAAGGTCCTGCGTCCAAAGAATCCTTTTCCATTTATTTCATTAACAAAAAAAATTTTTTTGCAAATGATATGACTACATAGATACCTACATACATACTTAAAAAAAATTAGCTAAATTTTTTAATTAATTTTGACGGGAAATGGCTCAAAAGAAGCTGAAGGATTCAAGGATCATAAATAAAATAAATTCCAAAAGGACTCTCTCACTGTTTCCGAAAGCAACGCAAAATGGCGATAGTATAATTTACTAAATATTCAAGGATCGTCCTTCCGCCATTTTGTCGGGAAAACGGTGATCCTTTTCCAAAATTCCTTCAGATATAATTTAATCTGAAGGTCCTGCCGTCCAAAGAATCCTTTTCCATTTATTTCATTAACAAAAAAATTTTTTTGCAAATGATATGACTACATAGATACCTACATACATACTTAAAAAAAATTAGCTAAATTTTTTAATTAATTTTGACGGGAAATGGCTCAAAAGAAGCTGAAGGATTCAAGGATCATAAATAAAATAAATTCCAAAAGGACTCTCTCACTGTTTCCGAAAGCAACGCAAAATGGCGATAGTATAATTTACTAAATATTCAAGGATCGTCCTTCCGCCATTTTGTCGGGAAAACGGTGATCCTTTTCCAAAATTCCTTCAGATATAATTTAATCTGAAGGTCCTGCGTCCAAAGAATCCTTTTCCATTTATTTCATTAACAAAAAAAATTTTTTTGCAAATGATATGACTACATAGATACCTACATACATACTTAAAAAAAATTAGCTAAATTTTTTAATTAATTTTGACGGGAAATGGCTCAAAAGAAGCTGAAGGATTCAAGGATCATAAATAAATAAATTCCAAAAGGACTCTCTCACTGTTTCCGAAAGCAACGCAAAATGGCGATAGTATAATTTACTAAATATTCAAGGATCGTCCTTCCGCCATTTTGTCGGGAAAACGGTGATCCTTTTCCAAAATTCCTTCAGATATAATTTAATCTGAAGGTCCTGCGTCCAAAGAATCCTTTTCTCATTTATTTCATTAACAAAAAAATTTTTTTTGCAAATGATATGACTACATAGATACCTACATACATACTTAAAAAAAATTAGCTAAATTTTTTAATTAATTTTGACGGAAATGGCTCAAAAGAAGCTGAAGGATTCAAGGATCATAAATAAAATAAATTCCAAAAGGACTCTCTCACTGTTTCCGAAAGCAACGCAAAATGGCGATAGTATAATTTACTAATATTCAAGGATCGTCCTTCCGCCATTTTGTCGGGAAAACGGTGATCCTTTTCCAAAATTCCTTCAGATATAATTTAATCTGAAGGTCCTGCGTCCAAAGAATCCTTTTCCATTTATTTCATTAACAAAAAAAATTTTTTTTGCAAATGATATGACTACATAGATACCTACATACATACTTAAAAAAAATTAGCTAAATTTTTTAATTAATTTTGACGGGAAATGGCTCAAAGAAGCTGAAGGATTCAAGGATCATAATAAAATAAATTCCAAAAGGACTCTCTCACTGTTTCCGAAAGCAACGCAAATGGCGATAGTATAATTTACTAAATATTCAAGGATCGTCCTTCCGCCATTTTGTCGGGAAAACGGTGATCCTTTTCCAAAATTCCTTCAGATATAATTTAATCTGAAGGTCCTGCGTTCCAAAGAATCCTTTTCCATTTATTTCATTAACAAAAAAAATTTTTTTGCAAATGATATGACTACATAGATACCTACATACATTAAAAAAAATTAGCTAAATTTTTTAATTAATTTTGACGGGAAATGGCTCAAAAGAAGCTGAAGGATTCAAGGATCATAAATAAAATAAATTCCAAAAGGACTCTCTCACTGTTTCCGAAAGCAACGCAAAATGGCGATAGTATAATTTACTAAATATTCAAGGATCGTCCTTCCGCCATTTTGTCGGGAAAACGGTGATACCTTTTCCAAAATTCCTTCAGATATAATTTAATCTGAAGGTCCTGCGTCCAAAGAATCCTTTTCCATTTATTTCATTAACAAAAAAAATTTTTTTGCAAATGATATGACTACATAGATACCTACATACATACTTAAAAAAAATTAGCTAAATTTTTTAATTAATTTTGACGGGAAATGGCTCAAAAGAAGCTGAAGGATTCAAGGATCATAAATAAAATAAATTCCAAAAGGACTCTCTCACTGTTTCCGAAAGCAACGCAAAATGGCGATAGTATAATTACTAAATATTCAAGGATCGTCCTTCCGCCATTTTGTCGGGGAAAACGGTGATCCTTTTCCAAAATTCCTTCAGATATAATTTAATCTGAAGGTCCTGCGTCCAAAGAATCCTTTTCCATTTATTTCATTAACAAAAAAAATTTTTTTGCAAATGATATGACTACATAGATACCTACATACATACTTAAAAAAAATTAGCTAAATTTTTTAATTAATTTTGACGGGAAATGGCTCAAAAGAAGCTGAAGGATTCAAGGATCATAAATAAAATAAATTCCAAAAGGACTCTCTCACTGTTTCCGAAAGCAACGCAAAATGGCGATAGTATAATTTACTAATATTCAAGGATCGTCCTTCCGCCATTTTGTCGGGGAAACGGTGATCCTTTTCCAAAATTCCTTCAGATATAATTTAATCTGAAGGTCCTGCGTCCAAAGAATCCTTTTCCATTTATTTCATTAACAAAAAAAATTTTTTTGCAAATGATATGACTACATAGATACCTACATACATACTTAAAAAAAATTAGCTAAATTTTTTAATTAATTTTGACGGGAAATGGCTCAAAGAAGCTGAAGGATTCAAGGATCATAAATAAAATAAATTCCAAAAGGACTCTCTCACTGTTTCCGAAAGCAACGCAAAATGGCGATAGTATAATTTACTAAATATTCAAGGATCGTCCTTCCGCCATTTTGTCGGGAAAACGGTGATCCTTTTCCAAAATTCCTTCAGATATAATTTAATCTGAAGGTCCTGCGTCCAAAGAATCCTTTTCCATTTATTTCATTAACAAAAAAAATTTTTTTTGCAAATGATATGACTACATAGATACCTACATACATACTTAAAAAAAATTAGCTAAATTTTTTTAATTAATTTTGACGGGAAATGGCTCAAAAGAAGCTGAAGGATTCAAGGATCATAAATAAAATAAATTCCAAAAGGACTCTCTCACTGTTTCCGAAAGCAACGCAAAATGGCGATAGTATAATTTACTAAATATTCAAGGATCGTCCTTCCGCCATTTTGTCGGGAAAACGGTGATCCTTTTCCAAAATTCCTTCAGATATAATTTAATCTGAAGGTCCTGCGTCCAAAGAATCCTTTTCCATTTATTTCATTAACAAAAAAATTTTTTTGCAAATGATATGACTACATAGATACCTACATACATACTTAAAAAAAATTAGCTAAATTTTTTAATTAATTTTGACGGGAAATGGCTCAAAAGAAGCTGAAGGATTCAAGGATCATAAATAAAATAAATTCCAAAAGGACTCTCTCACTGTTTCCGAAAGCAACGCAAAATGGCGATAGTATAATTTACTAAATATTCAAGGATCGTCCTTCCGCCATTTTGTCGGGAAAACGGTGATCCTTTTCCAAAATTCCTTCAGATATAATTTAATCTGAAGGTCCTGCGTCCAAAGAATCCTTTTCCATTTATTTCATTAACAAAAAAAATTTTTTTGCAAATGATATGACTACATAGATACCTACATACATACTTAAAAAAAATTAGCTAAATTTTTTAATTAATTTTGACGGGAAATGGCTCAAAAGAAGCTGAAGGATTCAAGGATCATAAATAAAATAAATTCCAAAAGGACTCTCTCACTGTTTCCGAAAGCAACGCAAAATGGCGATAGTATAATTTACTAAATATTCAAGGATCGTCCTTCCGCCATTTTGTCGGGAAAACGGTGATCCTTTTCCAAAATTCCTTCAGATATAATTTAATCTGAAGGTCCTGCGTCCAAAGAATCCTTTTCCATTTATTTCATTAACAAAAAAAATTTTTTTGCAAATGATATGACTACATAGATACCTACATACATACTTAAAAAAATTAGCTAAATTTTTTAATTAATTTTGACGGGAAATGGCTCAAAAGAAGCTGAAGGATTCAAGGATCATAAATAAAAATAAATTCCAAAAGGACTCTCTCACTGTTTCCGAAAGCAACGCAAAATGGCGATAGTATAATTTACTAAATATTCAAGGATCGTCCTTCCGCCATTTTGTCGGGAAAACGGTGATCCTTTTCCAAATTCCTTCAGATATAATTTAATCTGAAGGTCCTGCGTCCAAAGAATCCTTTTCCATTTATTTCATTAACAAAAAAAATTTTTTTGCAAATGATATGACTACATAGATACCTACATACATACTTAAAAAAAATTAGCTAAATTTTTTAATTAATTTTGACGGGAAATGGCTCAAAAGAAGCTGAAGGATTCAAGGATCATAAATAAAATAAATTCCAAAAGGACTCTCTCACTGTTTCCGAAAGCAACGCAAAATGGCGATAGTATAATTTACTAAATATTCAAGGATCGTCCTTCCGCCATTTTGTCGGGGAAAACGGTGATCCTTTTCCAAAATTCCTTCAGATATAATTTAATCTGAAGGTCCTGCGTCCAAAGAATCCTTTTCCATTTATTTCATTAACAAAAAAAATTTTTTTGCAAATGATATGACTACATAGATACCTACATACATACTTAAAAAAAATTAGCTAAATTTTTTAATTAATTTTGACGGGAAATGGCTCAAAAGAAGCTGAAGGATTCAAGGATCATAAATAAAATAAATTCCAAAAGGACTCTCTCACTGTTTCCGAAAGCAACGCAAAATGGCGATAGTATAATTTACTAAATATTCAAGGATCGTCCTTCCGCCATTTTGTCGGGAAAACGGTGATCCTTTTCCAAAATTCCTTCAGATATAATTTAATCTGAAGGTCCTGCGTCCAAAGAATCCTTTTCCATTTATTTCATTAACAAAAAAAATTTTTTTGCAAATGATATGACTACATAGATACCTACATACATACTTAAAAAAAATTAGCTAAATTTTTTAATTAATTTTGACGGGAAATGGCTCAAAAGAAGCTGAAGGATTCAAGGATCATAAATAAAATAAATTCCAAAAGGACTCTCTCACTGTTTCCGAAAGCAACGCAAAATGGCGATAGTATAATTTACTAAATATTCAAGGATCGTCCTTCCGCCATTTTGTCGGGAAAACGGTGATCCTTTTCCAAAATTCCTTCAGATATAATTTAATCTGAAGGTCCTGCGTCCAAAGAATCCTTTTCCATTTATTTCATTAACAAAAAAAATTTTTTTGCAAATGATATGACTACATAGATACCTACATACATACTTAAAAAAAATTAGCTAAATTTTTTAATTAATTTTGACGGGAAATGGCTCAAAAGAAGCTGAAGGATTCAAGGATCATAAATAAAATAAATTCCAAAAGGACTCTCTCACTGTTTCCGAAAGCAACGCAAAATGGCGATAGTATAATTTACTAAATATTCAAGGATCGTCCTTCCGCCATTTTGTCGGGAAAACGGTGATCCTTTTCCAAAATTCCTTCAGATATAATTTAATCTGAAGGTCCTGCGTCCAAAGAATCCTTTTCCATTTATTTCATTAACAAAAAAAATTTTTTTGCAAATGATATGACTACATAGATACCTACATACATACTTAAAAAAAATTAGCTAAATTTTTTAATTAATTTTGACGGGAAATGGCTCAAAAGAAGCTGAAGGATTCAAGGATCATAAATAAAATAAATTCCAAAAGGACTCTCTCACTGTTTCCGAAAGCAACGCAAAATGGCGATAGTATAATTTACTAAATATTCAAGGATCGTCCTTCCGCCATTTTGTCGGGAAAACGGTGATCCTTTTCCAAAATTCCTTCAGATATAATTTAATCTGAAGGTCCTGCGTCCAAAGAATCCTTTTCCATTTATTTCATTAACAAAAAAAATTTTTTTGCAAATGATATGACTACATAGATACCTACATACATACTTAAAAAAAATTAGCTAAATTTTTTAATTAATTTTGACGGGAAATGGCTCAAAAGAAGCTGAAGGATTCAAGGATCATAAATAAAATAAATTCCAAAAGGACTCTCTCACTGTTTCCGAAAGCAACGCAAAATGGCGATAGTATAATTTACTAAATATTCAAGGATCGTCCTTCCGCCATTTTGTCGGGAAAACGGTGATCCTTTTCCAAAATTCCTTCAGATATAATTTAATCTGAAGGTCCTGCGTCCAAAGAATCCTTTTCCATTTATTTCATTAACAAAAAAAATTTTTTTGCAAATGATATGACTACATAGATACCTACATACATACTTAAAAAAAATTAGCTAAATTTTTTAATTAATTTTGACGGGAAATGGCTCAAAAGAAGCTGAAGGATTCAAGGATCATAAATAAAATAAATTCCAAAAGGACTCTCTCACTGTTTCCGAAAGCAACGCAAAATGGCGATAGTATAATTTACTAAATATTCAAGGATCGTCCTTCCGCCATTTTGTCGGGAAAACGGTGATCCTTTTCCAAAATTCCTTCAGATATAATTTAATCTGAAGGTCCTGCGTCCAAAGAATCCTTTTCCATTTATTTCATTAACAAAAAAAATTTTTTTGCAAATGATATGACTACATAGATACCTACATACATACTTAAAAAAAATTAGCTAAATTTTTTAATTAATTTTGACGGGAAATGGCTCAAAAGAAGCTGAAGGATTCAAGGATCATAAATAAAATAAATTCCAAAAGGACTCTCTCACTGTTTCCGAAAGCAACGCAAAATGGCGATAGTATAATTTACTAAATATTCAAGGATCGTCCTTCCGCCATTTTGTCGGGAAAACGGTGATCCTTTTCCAAAATTCCTTCAGATATAATTTAATCTGAAGGTCCTGCGTCCAAAGAATCCTTTTCCATTTATTTCATTAACAAAAAAAATTTTTTTGCAAATGATATGACTACATAGATACCTACATACATACTTAAAAAAAATTAGCTAAATTTTTTAATTAATTTTGACGGGAAATGGCTCAAAAGAAGCTGAAGGATTCAAGGATCATAAATAAAATAAATTCCAAAAGGACTCTCTCACTGTTTCCGAAAGCAACGCAAAATGGCGATAGTATAATTTACTAAATATTCAAGGATCGTCCTTCCGCCATTTTGTCGGGAAAACGGTGATCCTTTTCCAAAATTCCTTCAGATATAATTTAATCTGAAGGTCCTGCGTCCAAAGAATCCTTTTCCATTTATTTCATTAACAAAAAAAATTTTTTTGCAAATGATATGACTACATAGATACCTACATACATACTTAAAAAAAATTAGCTAAATTTTTTAATTAATTTTGACGGGAAATGGCTCAAAAGAAGCTGAAGGATTCAAGGATCATAAATAAAATAAATTCCAAAAGGACTCTCTCACTGTTTCCGAAAGCAACGCAAAATGGCGATAGTATAATTTACTAAATATTCAAGGATCGTCCTTCCGCCATTTTGTCGGGAAAACGGTGATCCTTTTCCAAAATTCCTTCAGATATAATTTAATCTGAAGGTCCTGCGTCCAAAGAATCCTTTTCCATTTATTTCATTAACAAAAAAAATTTTTTTGCAAATGATATGACTACATAGATACCTACATACATACTTAAAAAAAATTAGCTAAATTTTTTAATTAATTTTGACGGGAAATGGCTCAAAAGAAGCTGAAGGATTCAAGGATCATAAATAAAATAAATTCCAAAAGGACTCTCTCACTGTTTCCGAAAGCAACGCAAAATGGCGATAGTATAATTTACTAAATATTCAAGGATCGTCCTTCCGCCATTTTGTCGGGAAAACGGTGATCCTTTTCCAAAATTCCTTCAGATATAATTTAATCTGAAGGTCCTGCGTCCAAAGAATCCTTTTCCATTTATTTCATTAACAAAAAAAATTTTTTTGCAAATGATATGACTACATAGATACCTACATACATACTTAAAAAAAATTAGCTAAATTTTTTAATTAATTTTGACGGGAAATGGCTCAAAAGAAGCTGAAGGATTCAAGGATCATAAATAAAATAAATTCCAAAAGGACTCTCTCACTGTTTCCGAAAGCAACGCAAAATGGCGATAGTATAATTTACTAAATATTCAAGGATCGTCCTTCCGCCATTTTGTCGGGAAAACGGTGATCCTTTTCCAAAATTCCTTCAGATATAATTTAATCTGAAGGTCCTGCGTCCAAAGAATCCTTTTCCATTTATTTCATTAACAAAAAAAATTTTTTTGCAAATGATATGACTACATAGATACCTACATACATACTTAAAAAAAATTAGCTAAATTTTTTAATTAATTTTGACGGGAAATGGCTCAAAAGAAGCTGAAGGATTCAAGGATCATAAATAAAATAAATTCCAAAAGGACTCTCTCACTGTTTCCGAAAGCAACGCAAAATGGCGATAGTATAATTTACTAAATATTCAAGGATCGTCCTTCCGCCATTTTGTCGGGAAAACGGTGATCCTTTTCCAAAATTCCTTCAGATATAATTTAATCTGAAGGTCCTGCGTCCAAAGAATCCTTTTCCATTTATTTCATTAACAAAAAAAATTTTTTTGCAAATGATATGACTACATAGATACCTACATACATACTTAAAAAAAATTAGCTAAATTTTTTAATTAATTTTGACGGGAAATGGCTCAAAAGAAGCTGAAGGATTCAAGGATCATAAATAAAATAAATTCCAAAAGGACTCTCTCACTGTTTCCGAAAGCAACGCAAAATGGCGATAGTATAATTTACTAAATATTCAAGGATCGTCCTTCCGCCATTTTGTCGGGAAAACGGTGATCCTTTTCCAAAATTCCTTCAGATATAATTTAATCTGAAGGTCCTGCGTCCAAAGAATCCTTTTCCATTTATTTCATTAACAAAAAAAATTTTTTTGCAAATGATATGACTACATAGATACCTACATACATACTTAAAAAAAATTAGCTAAATTTTTTAATTAATTTTGACGGGAAATGGCTCAAAAGAAGCTGAAGGATTCAAGGATCATAAATAAAATAAATTCCAAAAGGACTCTCTCACTGTTTCCGAAAGCAACGCAAAATGGCGATAGTATAATTTACTAAATATTCAAGGATCGTCCTTCCGCCATTTTGTCGGGAAAACGGTGATCCTTTTCCAAAATTCCTTCAGATATAATTTAATCTGAAGGTCCTGCGTCCAAAGAATCCTTTTCCATTTATTTCATTAACAAAAAAAATTTTTTTGCAAATGATATGACTACATAGATACCTACATACATACTTAAAAAAAATTAGCTAAATTTTTTAATTAATTTTGACGGGAAATGGCTCAAAAGAAGCTGAAGGATTCAAGGATCATAAATAAAATAAATTCCAAAAGGACTCTCTCACTGTTTCCGAAAGCAACGCAAAATGGCGATAGTATAATTTACTAAATATTCAAGGATCGTCCTTCCGCCATTTTGTCGGGAAAACGGTGATCCTTTTCCAAAATTCCTTCAGATATAATTTAATCTGAAGGTCCTGCGTCCAAAGAATCCTTTTCCATTTATTTCATTAACAAAAAAAATTTTTTTGCAAATGATATGACTACATAGATACCTACATACATACTTAAAAAAAATTAGCTAAATTTTTTAATTAATTTTGACGGGAAATGGCTCAAAAGAAGCTGAAGGATTCAAGGATCATAAATAAAATAAATTCCAAAAGGACTCTCTCACTGTTTCCGAAAGCAACGCAAAATGGCGATAGTATAATTTACTAAATATTCAAGGATCGTCCTTCCGCCATTTTGTCGGGAAAACGGTGATCCTTTTCCAAAATTCCTTCAGATATAATTTAATCTGAAGGTCCTGCGTCCAAAGAATCCTTTTCCATTTATTTCATTAACAAAAAAAATTTTTTTGCAAATGATATGACTACATAGATACCTACATACATACTTAAAAAAAATTAGCTAAATTTTTTAATTAATTTTGACGGGAAATGGCTCAAAAGAAGCTGAAGGATTCAAGGATCATAAATAAAATAAATTCCAAAAGGACTCTCTCACTGTTTCCGAAAGCAACGCAAAATGGCGATAGTATAATTTACTAAATATTCAAGGATCGTCCTTCCGCCATTTTGTCGGGAAAACGGTGATCCTTTTCCAAAATTCCTTCAGATATAATTTAATCTGAAGGTCCTGCGTCCAAAGAATCCTTTTCCATTTATTTCATTAACAAAAAAAATTTTTTTGCAAATGATATGACTACATAGATACCTACATACATACTTAAAAAAAATTAGCTAAATTTTTTAATTAATTTTGACGGGAAATGGCTCAAAAGAAGCTGAAGGATTCAAGGATCATAAATAAAATAAATTCCAAAAGGACTCTCTCACTGTTTCCGAAAGCAACGCAAAATGGCGATAGTATAATTTACTAAATATTCAAGGATCGTCCTTCCGCCATTTTGTCGGGAAAACGGTGATCCTTTTCCAAAATTCCTTCAGATATAATTTAATCTGAAGGTCCTGCGTCCAAAGAATCCTTTTCCATTTATTTCATTAACAAAAAAAATTTTTTTGCAAATGATATGACTACATAGATACCTACATACATACTTAAAAAAAATTAGCTAAATTTTTTAATTAATTTTGACGGGAAATGGCTCAAAAGAAGCTGAAGGATTCAAGGATCATAAATAAAATAAATTCCAAAAGGACTCTCTCACTGTTTCCGAAAGCAACGCAAAATGGCGATAGTATAATTTACTAAATATTCAAGGATCGTCCTTCCGCCATTTTGTCGGGAAAACGGTGATCCTTTTCCAAAATTCCTTCAGATATAATTTAATCTGAAGGTCCTGCGTCCAAAGAATCCTTTTCCATTTATTTCATTAACAAAAAAAATTTTTTTGCAAATGATATGACTACATAGATACCTACATACATACTTAAAAAAAATTAGCTAAATTTTTTAATTAATTTTGACGGGAAATGGCTCAAAAGAAGCTGAAGGATTCAAGGATCATAAATAAAATAAATTCCAAAAGGACTCTCTCACTGTTTCCGAAAGCAACGCAAAATGGCGATAGTATAATTTACTAAATATTCAAGGATCGTCCTTCCGCCATTTTGTCGGGAAAACGGTGATCCTTTTCCAAAATTCCTTCAGATATAATTTAATCTGAAGGTCCTGCGTCCAAAGAATCCTTTTCCATTTATTTCATTAACAAAAAAAATTTTTTTGCAAATGATATGACTACATAGATACCTACATACATACTTAAAAAAAATTAGCTAAATTTTTTAATTAATTTTGACGGGAAATGGCTCAAAAGAAGCTGAAGGATTCAAGGATCATAAATAAAATAAATTCCAAAAGGACTCTCTCACTGTTTCCGAAAGCAACGCAAAATGGCGATAGTATAATTTACTAAATATTCAAGGATCGTCCTTCCGCCATTTTGTCGGGAAAACGGTGATCCTTTTCCAAAATTCCTTCAGATATAATTTAATCTGAAGGTCCTGCGTCCAAAGAATCCTTTTCCATTTATTTCATTAACAAAAAAAATTTTTTTGCAAATGATATGACTACATAGATACCTACATACATACTTAAAAAAAATTAGCTAAATTTTTTAATTAATTTTGACGGGAAATGGCTCAAAAGAAGCTGAAGGATTCAAGGATCATAAATAAAATAAATTCCAAAAGGACTCTCTCACTGTTTCCGAAAGCAACGCAAAATGGCGATAGTATAATTTACTAAATATTCAAGGATCGTCCTTCCGCCATTTTGTCGGGAAAACGGTGATCCTTTTCCAAAATTCCTTCAGATATAATTTAATCTGAAGGTCCTGCGTCCAAAGAATCCTTTTCCATTTATTTCATTAACAAAAAAAATTTTTTTGCAAATGATATGACTACATAGATACCTACATACATACTTAAAAAAAATTAGCTAAATTTTTTAATTAATTTTGACGGGAAATGGCTCAAAAGAAGCTGAAGGATTCAAGGATCATAAATAAAATAAATTCCAAAAGGACTCTCTCACTGTTTCCGAAAGCAACGCAAAATGGCGATAGTATAATTTACTAAATATTCAAGGATCGTCCTTCCGCCATTTTGTCGGGAAAACGGTGATCCTTTTCCAAAATTCCTTCAGATATAATTTAATCTGAAGGTCCTGCGTCCAAAGAATCCTTTTCCATTTATTTCATTAACAAAAAAAATTTTTTTGCAAATGATATGACTACATAGATACCTACATACATACTTAAAAAAAATTAGCTAAATTTTTTAATTAATTTTGACGGGAAATGGCTCAAAAGAAGCTGAAGGATTCAAGGATCATAAATAAAATAAATTCCAAAAGGACTCTCTCACTGTTTCCGAAAGCAACGCAAAATGGCGATAGTATAATTTACTAAATATTCAAGGATCGTCCTTCCGCCATTTTGTCGGGAAAACGGTGATCCTTTTCCAAAATTCCTTCAGATATAATTTAATCTGAAGGTCCTGCGTCCAAAGAATCCTTTTCCATTTATTTCATTAACAAAAAAAATTTTTTTGCAAATGATATGACTACATAGATACCTACATACATACTTAAAAAAAATTAGCTAAATTTTTTAATTAATTTTGACGGGAAATGGCTCAAAAGAAGCTGAAGGATTCAAGGATCATAAATAAAATAAATTCCAAAAGGACTCTCTCACTGTTTCCGAAAGCAACGCAAAATGGCGATAGTATAATTTACTAAATATTCAAGGATCGTCCTTCCGCCATTTTGTCGGGAAAACGGTGATCCTTTTCCAAAATTCCTTCAGATATAATTTAATCTGAAGGTCCTGCGTCCAAAGAATCCTTTTCCATTTATTTCATTAACAAAAAAAATTTTTTTGCAAATGATATGACTACATAGATACCTACATACATACTTAAAAAAAATTAGCTAAATTTTTTAATTAATTTTGACGGGAAATGGCTCAAAAGAAGCTGAAGGATTCAAGGATCATAAATAAAATAAATTCCAAAAGGACTCTCTCACTGTTTCCGAAAGCAACGCAAAATGGCTGATAGTATAATTTACTAAATATTCAAGGATCGTCCTTCCGCCATTTTGTCGGGAAAACGGTGATCCTTTTCCAAAATTCCTTCAGATATAATTTAATCTGAAGGTCCTGCGTCCAAAGAATCCTTTTCCATTTATTTCATTAACAAAAAAAATTTTTTTGCAAATGATATGACTACATAGATACCTACATACATACTTAAAAAAAATTAGCTAAATTTTTTAATTAATTTTGACGGGAAATGGCTCAAAAGAAGCTGAAGGATTCAAGGATCATAAATAAAATAAATTCCAAAAGGACTCTCTCACTGTTTCCGAAAGCAACGCAAAATGGCGATAGTATAATTTACTAAATATTCAAGGATCGTCCTTCCGCCATTTTGTCGGGAAAACGGTGATCCTTTTCCAAAATTCCTTCAGATATAATTTAATCTGAAGGTCCTGCGTCCAAAGAATCCTTTTCCATTTATTTCATTAACAAAAAAAATTTTTTTTGCAAATGATATGACTACATAGATACCTACATACATAACTTAAAAAAAATTAGCTAAATTTTTTAATTAATTTTGACGGGAAATGGCTCAAAAGAAGCTGAAGGATTCAAGGATCATAAATAAAATAAATTCCAAAAGGACTCTCTCACTGTTTCCGAAAGCAACGCAAAATGGCGATAGTATAATTTACTAAATATTCAAGGATCGTCCTTCCGCCATTTTGTCGGGAAAACGGTGATCCTTTTCCAAAATTCCTTCAGATATAATTTAATCTGAAGGTCCTGCGTCCAAAGAATCCTTTTCCATTTATTTCATTAACAAAAAATTTTTTTGCAAATGATATGACTACATAGATACCTACATACATACTTAAAAAAAATTAGCTAAATTTTTTAATTAATTTTGACGGGAAATGGCTCAAAAGAAGCTGAAGTGATTCAAGGATCATAAATAAAATAAATTCCAAAAGGACTCTCTCACTGTTTCCGAAAGCAACGCAAAATGGCGATAGTATAATTTTACTAAATATTCAAGGATCGTCCTTCCGCCATTTTGTCGGGAAAACGGTGATCCTTTTCCAAAATTCCTTCAGATATAATTTAATCTGAAGGTCCTGCGTCCAAAGAATCCTTTTCCATTTATTTCATTAACAAAAAAATTTTTTTTGCAAATGATATGACTACATAGATACCTACATACATACTTAAAAAAAAATTAGCTAAATTTTTTAATTAATTTTGGACGGGAAATGGCTCAAAAGAAGCTGAAGGATTCAAGGATCATAAATAAAATAAATTCCAAAAGGACTCTCTCACTGTTTCCGAAAGCAACGCAAAATGGCGATAGTATAATTTACTAAATATTCAAGGATCGTCCTTCCGCCATTTTGTCGGGAAAACGGTGATCCTTTTCCAAAATTCCTTCAGATATAATTTAATCTGAAGGTCCTGCGTCCAAAGAATCCTTTTCCATTTATTTCATTAACAAAAAAAATTTTTTTGCAAATGATATGACTACATAGATACCTACATACATACTTAAAAAAAAATTAGCTAAATTTTTAATTAATTTGACGGGAAATGGCTCAAAAGAAGCTGAAGGATTCAAGGATCATAAATAAAATAAATTCCAAAAAGGACTCTCTCACTGTTTCCGAAAGCAACGCAAAATGGCGATAGTATATTTACTAAATATTCAAGGATCGTCCCTTCCGCCATTTTGTCGGGAAAACGGTGATCCTTTTTCCAAAATTCCTTCAGATATAATTTAATCTGAAGGTCCTGCGTCCAAAGAATCCTTTTCCATTTATTTCATTAACAAAAAAAATTTTTTTGCAAATGATATGACTACATAGATACCTACATACATACTTAAAAAAAATTAGCTAAATTTTTTAATTAATTTTGACGGGAAATGGCTCAAAAGAAGCTGAAGGATTCAAGGATCATAAATAAAATAAATTCCAAAAGGACTCTCTCACTGTTTCCGAAAGCAACGCAAAATGGCGATAGTATAATTTACTAAATATTCAAGGATCGTCCTTCCGCCATTTTGTCGGGAAAACGGTGACCTTTTCCAAAATTCCTTCAGATATAATTTAATCTGGAAGGTCCTGCGTCCAAAGAATCCTTTTCCATTTATTTCATTAACAAAAAAAATTTTTTTGCAAATGATATGACTACATAGATACCTACATACATACTTAAAAAAAATTAGCTAAATTTTTTAATTAATTTTGACGGGAAATGGCTCAAAAGAAGCTGAAGGATTCAAGGATCATAAATAAAATAATTCCAAAAGGACTCTCTCACTGTTTCCGAAAGCAACGCAAAATGGCGATAGTATAATTTACTAAATATTCAAGGATCGTCCCTTCCGCATTTTGTCGGGAAAACGGTGATCCTTTTCCAAAATTCCTTCAGATATAATTTAATCTGAAGGTCCTGCGTCCCAAAGAATCCTTTTCCCATTATTTCATTAACAAAAAAAATTTTTTTTGCAAATGATATGACTACATAGATACCTACATACATACTTAAAAAAAATTAGCTAAATTTTTTAATTAATTTTGACGGGAAATGGCTCAAAAGAAGCCTGAAGGATTCAAGGATCATAAATAAAATAAATTCCAAAAGGGACTCTCCTCACTGTTTCCGAAAGCAACGCAAAAATGCGATAGTATAATTTACTAAATATTCAAGGATCGTCCTTCCGCCATTTTTGTCGGGAAAACGGTGATCCTTTTTCAGATATAATTTAATCTGAAGGTCCTGCGTCCAAAGAATCCTTTTCCATTTATTTCATTAACAAGAAAAAATTTTTTTGCAAATGATATGACAACATAGATACCTACATACATACTTAAAAAAAATTAGCTAAATTTTTTAATTAATTTTGACGGGAAATGGCTCAAAAGAAGCTGAAGGATTCAAGGATCATAAATAAAATAAATTCCAAAAGGACTCTCTCACTGTTTCCGAAAGCAACGCAAAATGGCGATAGTATAATTTACTAAATATTCAAGGATCGTCCTTCCGCCATTTTGTCGGGAAAACGGTGATCCTTTTCCAAAATTCCTTCAGATATAATTTAATCTGAAGGTCCTGCGTCCAAAGAATCCTTTTCCATTTATTTCATTAACAAAAAAAATTTTTTTGCAAATGATATGACAACATAGATACCTACATACATACTTAAAAAAAATTAGCTAGCTAAATTTTTTAATTAATTTTGACGGGAAATGGCTCAAAAGAAGCTGAAGGATTCAAGGATCATAAATAAAATAAATTCCAAAAGGACTCTCTCACTGTTTCCGAAAGCAACGCAAAATGGCGATAGTATAATTTACTAAATATTCAAGGATCGTCCTTCCGCCATTTTGTCGGGGAAAACGGTGATCCTTTTCCAAAATTCCTTCAGATATAATTTAATCTGAAGGTCCTGCGTCCAAAGAATCCTTTTCCATTTATTTCATTAACAAAAAAAATTTTTTTGCAATGATATGACTACATAGATACCTACATACATACTTAAAAAAAATTAGCTAAATTTTTAATTAATTTTGACGGGAAATGGCTCAAAAGAAGCTGAAGGATTCAAGGATCATAAATAAAATAAATTCCAAAAGACTCTCTCACTGTTTCCGAAAGCAACGCAAAATGGCGATAGTATAATTTACTAAATATTCAAGGATCGTCCTTCCGCCATTTTGTCGGGGAAACGGTGATCCTTTTCCAAAATTCCTTCAGATATAATTTAATCTGAAGGTCCTGCGTCCCAAAGAATCCTTTTCCATTTATTTCATTAACAAAAAAAATTTTTTTGCAAATGATATGACTACATAGATACCTACATACATACTTAAAAAAAATTAGCTAAATTTTTTAATTAATTTTGACGGGAAAATGGCTCAAAAGAAGCTGAAGGATTCAAGGATCATAAATAAAATAAATTCCAAAAGGACTCTCTCACTGTTTCCGAAAGCAACGCAAAATGGCGATAGTATAATTTACTAAATATTCAAGGATCGTCCTTCCGCCATTTTGTCGGGAAAACGGTGATCCTTTTCCAAAATTCCTTCAGATATAATTTAATCTGAAGGTCCTGCGTCCAAAGAATCCTTTTCCATTTATTTCATTAACAAAAAAAATTTTTTTGCAAATGATATGACTACATAGATACCTACATACATACTTAAAAAAATTAGCTAAATTTTTTAATTAATTTTGACGGGAAATGGCTCAAAAGAAGCTGAAGGATTCAAGGATCATAAATAAAATAAATTCCAAAAGGACTCTCTCACTGTTTCCGAAAAGCAACGCAAAATGGCGATAGTATAATTTACTAAATATTCAAGGATCGTCCTTCCGCCATTTTGTCGGGAAAACGGTGATCCTTTTCCAAAATTCCTTCAGATATAATTTAATCTGAAGGTCCTGCGTCCAAAGAATCCTTTTCCATTTATTTCATTAACAAAAAAAATTTTTTTGCAAATGATATGACTACATAGATACCTACATACATACTTAAAAAAAATTAGCTAAATTTTTTAATTAATTTTGACGGGAAATGGCTCAAAAGAAGCTGAAGGATTCAAGGATCATAAATAAAATAAATTCCAAAAGGACTCTCTCACTGTTTCCGAAAGCAACGCAAAATGGCGATAGTATAATTTACTAAATATTCAAGGATCGTCCTTCCGCCATTTTGTCGGGAAAACGGTGATCCTTTTCCAAAATTCCTTCAGATATAATTTAATCTGAAGGTCCTGCGTCCAAAGAATCCTTTTCCATTTATTTCATTAACAAAAAAAATTTTTTTGCAAATGATATGACTACATAGATACCTACATACATACTTAAAAAAAATTAGCTAAATTTTTTAATTAATTTTGACGGGAAATGGCTCAAAAGAAGCTGAAGGATTCAAGGATCATAAATAAAAATAAATTCCAAAAGGACTCTCTCACTGTTTCCGAAAGCAACGCAAAATGGCGATAGTATAATTTACTAAATATTCAAGGATCGTCCTTCCGCCATTTTGTCGGGGAAAACGGTGATCCTTTTCCAAATTCCTTCAGATATAATTTAATCTGAAGGTCCTGCGTCCAAAGAATCCTTTTCCATTTATTTCATTAACAAAAAAAATTTTTTTGCAAATGATATGACTACATAGATACCTACATACATACTTAAAAAAAATTAGCTAAATTTTTTAATTAATTTTGACGGGAAATGGCTCAAAAGAAGCTGAAGGATTCAAGGATCATAAATAAAATAAATTCCAAAAGGACTCTCTCACTGTTTCCGAAAGCAACGCAAAATGGCGATAGTATAATTTACTAAATATTCAAGGATCGTCCTTCCGCCATTTTGTCGGGAAAACGGTGATCCTTTTCCAAAATTCCTTCAGATATAATTTAATCTGAAGGTCCTGCGTCCAAAGAATCCTTTTCCATTTATTTCATTAACAAAAAAATTTTTTTGCAAATGATATGACTACATAGATACCTACATACATACTTAAAAAAAATTAGCTAAATTTTTTAATTAATTTTGACGGGAAATGGCTCAAAAGAAGCTGAAGGATTCAAGGATCATAAATAAAATAAATTCCAAAAGGACTCTCTCACTGTTTCCGAAAGCAACGCAAAATGGCGATAGTATAATTTACTAAATATTCAAGGATCGTCCTTCCGCCATTTTGTCGGGAAAACGGTGATCCTTTTCCAAAATTCCTTCAGATATAATTTAATCTGAAGGTCCTGCGTCCAAAGAATCCTTTTCCATTTATTTCATTAACAAAAAAAATTTTTTTGCAAATGATATGACTACATAGATACCTACATACATACTTAAAAAAAATTAGCTAAATTTTTTAATTAATTTTGACGGGAAATGGCTCAAAAGAAGCTGAAGGATTCAAGGATCATAAATAAAATAAATTCCAAAAGGACTCTCTCACTGTTTCCGAAAGCAACGCAAAATGGCGATAGTATAATTTACTAAATATTCAAGGATCGTCCTTCCGCCATTTTGTCGGGAAAACGGTGATCCTTTTCCAAAATTCCTTCAGATATAATTTAATCTGAAGGTCCTGCGTCCAAAGAATCCTTTTCCATTTATTTCATTAACAAAAAAAATTTTTTTTGCAAATGATATGACTACATAGATACCTACATACATACTTAAAAAAAATTAGCTAAATTTTTTAATTAATTTTGACGGGAAATGGCTCAAAAGAAGCTGAAGGATTCAAGGATCATAAATAAAATAAATTCCAAAAGGACTCTCTCACTGTTTCCGAAAGCAACGCAAAATGGCGATAGTATAATTTACTAAATATTCAAGGATCGTCCTTCCGCCATTTTGTCGGGAAAACGGTGATCCTTTTCCAAAATTCCTTCAGATATAATTTAATCTGAAGGTCCTGCGTCCAAAGAATCCTTTTCCATTTATTTCATTAACAAAAAAAATTTTTTTGCAAATGATATGACTACATAGATACCTACATACATACTTAAAAAAAATTAGCTAAATTTTTTAATTAATTTTGACGGGAAATGGCTCAAAAGAAGCTGAAAGGATTCAAGGATCATAAATAAAATAAATTCCAAAAGGGACTCTCTCACTGTTTCCGAAAGCAACGCAAAATGGCGATAGTATAATTTACTAAATATTCAAGGATCGTCCTTCCGCCATTTTGTCGGGGGAAAACGGTGATCCTTTTCCAAAATTCCTTCAGATATAATTTAATCTGAAGGTCCTGCGTCCAAAAGAATCCTTTTCCATTTATTTCATTAACAAAAAAAAATTTTTTTGCAAATGATATGACTACATAGATACCTACATACATACTTAAAAAAAATTAGCTAAATTTTTTAATTAATTTTGACGGGAAATGGCTCAAAAGAAGCTGAAGGATTCAAGGATCATAAATAAAATAAATTCCAAAAGGACTCTCTCACTGTTTCCGAAAGCAACGCAAAATGGCGATAGTATAATTTACTAAATATTCAAGGATCGTCCTTCCGCCATTTTGTCGGGAAAACGGGTGATCCTTTTCCAAAATTCCTTCAGATATAATTTAATCTGAAGGTCCTGCGTCCAAAGAATCCTTTTCCATTTATTTCATTAACAAAAAAAATTTTTTTGCAAATGATATGACTACATAGATACCTACATACATACTTAAAAAAAATTAGCTAAATTTTTTAATTAATTTTGACGGGAAAGGCTCAAAAGAAGCTGAAGGATTCAAGGATCATAAATAAAATAAATTCCAAAAGGACTCTCTCACTGTTTCCGAAAGCAACGCAAAATGGCGATAGTATAATTTACTAAATATTCAAGGATCGTCCTTCCGCCATTTTGTCGGGAAAACGGTGATCCTTTTCCAAAATTCCTTCAGATATAATTTAATCTGAAGGTCCTGCGTCCAAAGAATCCTTTTCCATTTATTTCATTAACAAAAAAAATTTTTTGCAAATGATTATGACTACATAGATACCTACATACATACTTAAAAAAAATTAGCTAAATTTTTTAATTAATTTTGACGGGAAATGGCTCAAAAGAAGCTGAAGGATTCAAGGATCATAAATAAAATAAATTCCAAAAGGACTCTCTCACTGTTTCCGAAAGCAACGCAAAATGGCGATAGTATAATTTACTAAATATTCAAGGATCGTCCTTCCGCCATTTTGTCGGGAAAACGGTGATCCTTTTCCAAAATTCCTTCAGATATAATTTAATCTGAAGGTCCTGCGTCCAAAGAATCCTTTTCCATTTATTTCATAACAAAAAAATTTTTTTGCAAATGATATGACTACATAGATACCTACATACATACTTAAAAAAAATTAGCTAAATTTTTTAATTAATTTTGACGGGAAATGGCTCAAAAGAAGCTGAAGGATTCAAGGATCATAAATAAAATAAATTCCAAAAGGACTCTCTCACTGTTTCCGAAAGCAACGCAAAATGGCGATAGTATAATTTACTAAATATTCAAGGATCGTCCCTTCCGCCATTTTGTCGGGGAAAACGGTGATCCTTTTCCAAAATTCCTTCAGATATAATTTAATCTGAAGGTCCTGCGTCCAAAGAATCCTTTTCCATTTATTTCATTAACAAAAAAAATTTTTTTGCAAATGATATGACTACATAGATACCTACATACATACTTAAAAAAAATTAGCTAAATTTTTTAATTAATTTTGACGGGAAATGGCTCAAAAGAAGCTGAAGGATTCAAGGATCATAAATAAAATAAATTCCAAAAGGACTCTCTCACTGTTTCCGAAAGCAACGCAAAATGGCGATAGTATAATTTACTAAATATTAAGGGATCGTCCTTCCGCCATTTTGTCGGGAAAACGGTGATCCTTTTCCAAAATTCCTTCAGATATAATTTAATCTGAAGGTCCTGCGTCCAAAGAATCCTTTTCCATTTATTTCATTAACAAAAAAAATTTTTTTGCAAATGATATGACTACATAGATACCTACATACATACTTAAAAAAAATTAGCTAAATTTTTTAATTAATTTTGACGGGAAATGGCTCAAAAGAAGCTGAAGGATTCAAGGATCATAAATAAAATAAATTCCAAAAGGACTCTCTCACTGTTTCCGAAAGCAACGCAAAATGGCGATAGTATAATTTACTAAATATTCAAGGATCGTCCTTCCGCCATTTTGTCGGGAAAACGGTGATCCTTTTCCAAAATTCCTTCAGATATAATTTAATCTGAAGGTCCTGCGTCCAAAGAATCCTTTTCCATTTATTTCATTAACAAAAAAAATTTTTTTGCAAATGATATGACTACATAGATACCTACATACATACTTAAAAAAAATTAGCTAAATTTTTTAATTAATTTTGACGGGAAATGGCTCAAAAGAAGCTGAAGGATTCAAGGATCATAAATAAAATAAATTCCAAAAGGACTCTCTCACTGTTTCCGAAAGCAACGCAAAATGGCGATAGTATAATTTACTAAATATTCAAGGATCGTCCTTCCGCCATTTTGTCGGGAAAACGGTGATCCTTTTCCAAAATTCCTTCAGATATAATTTAATCTGAAGGTCCTGCGTCCAAAGAATCCTTTTCCATTTATTTCATTAACAAAAAAAATTTTTTTGCAAATGATATGACTACATAGATACCTACATACATACTTATAAAAAAATTAGCTAAATTTTTTAATTAATTTTGACGGGAAATGGCTCAAAAGAAGCTGAAGGATTCAAGGATCATAAATAAAATAAATTCCAAAAGGACTCTCTCACTGTTTCCGAAAGCAACGCAAAATGGCGATAGTATAATTTACTAAATATTCAAGGATCGTCCTTCCGCCATTTTGTCGGGAAAACGGTGATCCTTTTCCAAAATTCCTTCAGATATAATTTAATCTGAAGGTCCTGCGTCCAAAGAATCCTTTTCCATTTATTTCATTAACAAAAAAAATTTTTTTGCAAATGATATGACTACATAGATACCTACATACATACTTAAAAAAAATTAGCTAAATTTTTTAATTAATTTTGACGGGAAATGGCTCAAAAGAAGCTGAAGGATTCAAGGATCATAAATAAAATAAATTCCAAAAGGACTCTCTCACTGTTTCCGAAAGCAACGCAAAATGGCGATAGTATAATTTACTAAATATTCAAGGATCGTCCTTCCGCCATTTTGTCGGGAAAACGGTGATCCTTTTCCAAAATTCCTTCAGATATAATTTAATCTGAAGGTCCTGCGTCCAAAGAATCCTTTTCCATTTATTTCATTAACAAAAAAAATTTTTTTGCAAATGATATGACTACATAGATACCTACATACATACTTAAAAAAAATTAGCTAAATTTTTTAATTAATTTTGACGGGAAATGGCTCAAAAGAAGCTGAAGGATTCAAGGATCATAAATAAAATAAATTCCAAAAGGACTCTCTCACTGTTTCCGAAAGCAACGCAAAATGGCGATAGTATAATTTACTAAATATTCAAGGATCGTCCTTCCGCCATTTTGTCGGGAAAACGGTGATCCTTTTCCAAAATTCCTTCAGATATAATTTAATCTGAAGGTCCTGCGTCCAAAGAATCCTTTTCCATTTATTTCATTAACAAAAAAAATTTTTTTGCAAATGATATGACTACATAGATACCTACATACATACTTAAAAAAAATTAGCTAAATTTTTTAATTAATTTTGACGGGAAATGGCTCAAAAGAAGCTGAAGGATTCAAGGATCATAAATAAAATAAATTCCAAAAGGACTCTCTCACTGTTTCCGAAAGCAACGCAAAATGGCGATAGTATAATTTACTAAATATTCAAGGATCGTCCTTCCGCCATTTTGTCGGGAAAACGGTGATCCTTTTCCAAAATTCCTTCAGATATAATTTAATCTGAAGGTCCTGCGTCCAAAGAATCCTTTTCCATTTATTTCATTAACAAAAAAAATTTTTTTGCAAATGATATGACTACATAGATACCTACATACATACTTAAAAAAAATTAGCTAAATTTTTTAATTAATTTTGACGGGAAATGGCTCAAAAGAAGCTGAAGGATTCAAGGATCATAAATAAAATAAATTCCAAAAGGACTCTCTCACTGTTTCCGAAAGCAACGCAAAATGGCGATAGTATAATTTACTAAATATTCAAGGATCGTCCTTCCGCCATTTTGTCGGGAAAACGGTGATCCTTTTCCAAAATTCCTTCAGATATAATTTAATCTGAAGGTCCTGCGTCCAAAGAATCCTTTTCCATTTATTTCATTAACAAAAAAAATTTTTTTGCAAATGATATGACTACATAGATACCTACATACATACTTAAAAAAAATTAGCTAAATTTTTTAATTAATTTTGACGGGAAATGGCTCAAAAGAAGCTGAAGGATTCAAGGATCATAAATAAAATAAATTCCAAAAGGACTCTCTCACTGTTTCCGAAAGCAACGCAAAATGGCGATAGTATAATTTACTAAATATTCAAGGATCGTCCTTCCGCCATTTTGTCGGGAAAACGGTGATCCTTTTCCAAAATTCCTTCAGATATAATTTAATCTGAAGGTCCTGCGTCCAAAGAATCCTTTTCCATTTATTTCATTAACAAAAAAAATTTTTTTGCAAATGATATGACTACATAGATACCTACATACATACTTAAAAAAAATTAGCTAAATTTTTTAATTAATTTTGACGGGAAATGGCTCAAAAGAAGCTGAAGGATTCAAGGATCATAAATAAAATAAATTCCAAAAGGACTCTCTCACTGTTTCCGAAAGCAACGCAAAATGGCGATAGTATAATTTACTAAATATTCAAGGATCGTCCTTCCGCCATTTTGTCGGGAAAACGGTGATCCTTTTCCAAAATTCCTTCAGATATAATTTAATCTGAAGGTCCTGCGTCCAAAGAATCCTTTTCCATTTATTTCATTAACAAAAAAAATTTTTTTGCAAATGATATGACTACATAGATACCTACATACATACTTAAAAAAAATTAGCTAAATTTTTTAATTAATTTTGACGGGAAATGGCTCAAAAGAAGCTGAAGGATTCAAGGATCATAAATAAAATAAATTCCAAAAGGACTCTCTCACTGTTTCCGAAAGCAACGCAAAATGGCGATAGTATAATTTACTAAATATTCAAGGATCGTCCTTCCGCCATTTTGTCGGGAAAACGGTGATCCTTTTCCAAAATTCCTTCAGATATAATTTAATCTGAAGGTCCTGCGTCCAAAGAATCCTTTTCCATTTATTTCATTAACAAAAAAAATTTTTTTGCAAATGATATGACTACATAGATACCTACATACATACTTAAAAAAAATTAGCTAAATTTTTTAATTAATTTTGACGGGAAATGGCTCAAAAGAAGCTGAAGGATTCAAGGATCATAAATAAAATAAATTCCAAAAGGACTCTCTCACTGTTTCCGAAAGCAACGCAAAATGGCGATAGTATAATTTACTAAATATTCAAGGATCGTCCTTCCGCCATTTTGTCGGGAAAACGGTGATCCTTTTCCAAAATTCCTTCAGATATAATTTAATCTGAAGGTCCTGCGTCCAAAGAATCCTTTTCCATTTATTTCATTAACAAAAAAAATTTTTTTGCAAATGATATGACTACATAGATACCTACATACATACTTAAAAAAAATTAGCTAAATTTTTTAATTAATTTTGACGGGAAATGGCTCAAAAGAAGCTGAAGGATTCAAGGATCATAAATAAAATAAATTCCAAAAGGACTCTCTCACTGTTTCCGAAAGCAACGCAAAATGGCGATAGTATAATTTACTAAATATTCAAGGATCGTCCTTCCGCCATTTTGTCGGGAAAACGGTGATCCTTTTCCAAAATTCCTTCAGATATAATTTAATCTGAAGGTCCTGCGTCCAAAGAATCCTTTTCCATTTATTTCATTAACAAAAAAAATTTTTTTGCAAATGATATGACTACATAGATACCTACATACATACTTAAAAAAAATTAGCTAAATTTTTTAATTAATTTTGACGGGAAATGGCTCAAAAGAAGCTGAAGGATTCAAGGATCATAAATAAAATAAATTCCAAAAGGACTCTCTCACTGTTTCCGAAAGCAACGCAAAATGGCGATAGTATAATTTACTAAATATTCAAGGATCGTCCTTCCGCCATTTTGTCGGGAAAACGGTGATCCTTTTCCAAAATTCCTTCAGATATAATTTAATCTGAAGGTCCTGCGTCCAAAGAATCCTTTTCCATTTATTTCATTAACAAAAAAAATTTTTTTGCAAATGATATGACTACATAGATACCTACATACATACTTAAAAAAAATTAGCTAAATTTTTTAATTAATTTTGACGGGAAATGGCTCAAAAGAAGCTGAAGGATTCAAGGATCATAAATAAAATAAATTCCAAAAGGACTCTCTCACTGTTTCCGAAAGCAACGCAAAATGGCGATAGTATAATTTACTAAATATTCAAGGATCGTCCTTCCGCCATTTTGTCGGGAAAACGGTGATCCTTTTCCAAAATTCCTTCAGATATAATTTAATCTGAAGGTCCTGCGTCCAAAGAATCCTTTTCCATTTATTTCATTAACAAAAAAAATTTTTTTGCAAATGATATGACTACATAGATACCTACATACATACTTAAAAAAAATTAGCTAAATTTTTTAATTAATTTTGACGGGAAATGGCTCAAAAGAAGCTGAAGGATTCAAGGATCATAAATAAAATAAATTCCAAAAGGACTCTCTCACTGTTTCCGAAAGCAACGCAAAATGGCGATAGTATAATTTACTAAATATTCAAGGATCGTCCTTCCGCCATTTTGTCGGGAAAACGGTGATCCTTTTCCAAAATTCCTTCAGATATAATTTAATCTGAAGGTCCTGCGTCCAAAGAATCCTTTTCCATTTATTTCATTAACAAAAAAAATTTTTTTGCAAATGATATGACTACATAGATACCTACATACATACTTAAAAAAAATTAGCTAAATTTTTTAATTAATTTTGACGGGAAATGGCTCAAAAGAAGCTGAAGGATTCAAGGATCATAAATAAAATAAATTCCAAAAGGACTCTCTCACTGTTTCCGAAAGCAACGCAAAATGGCGATAGTATAATTTACTAAATATTCAAGGATCGTCCTTCCGCCATTTTGTCGGGAAAACGGTGATCCTTTTCCAAAATTCCTTCAGATATAATTTAATCTGAAGGTCCTGCGTCCAAAGAATCCTTTTCCATTTATTTCATTAACAAAAAAAATTTTTTTGCAAATGATATGACTACATAGATACCTACATACATACTTAAAAAAAATTAGCTAAATTTTTTAATTAATTTTGACGGGAAATGGCTCAAAAGAAGCTGAAGGATTCAAGGATCATAAATAAAATAAATTCCAAAAGGACTCTCTCACTGTTTCCGAAAGCAACGCAAAATGGCGATAGTATAATTTACTAAATATTCAAGGATCGTCCTTCCGCCATTTTGTCGGGAAAACGGTGATCCTTTTCCAAAATTCCTTCAGATATAATTTAATCTGAAGGTCCTGCGTCCAAAGAATCCTTTTCCATTTATTTCATTAACAAAAAAAATTTTTTTGCAAATGATATGACTACATAGATACCTACATACATACTTAAAAAAAATTAGCTAAATTTTTTAATTAATTTTGACGGGAAATGGCTCAAAAGAAGCTGAAGGATTCAAGGATCATAAATAAAATAAATTCCAAAAGGACTCTCTCACTGTTTCCGAAAGCAACGCAAAATGGCGATAGTATAATTTACTAAATATTCAAGGATCGTCCTTCCGCCATTTTGTCGGGAAAACGGTGATCCTTTTCCAAAATTCCTTCAGATATAATTTAATCTGAAGGTCCTGCGTCCAAAGAATCCTTTTCCATTTATTTCATTAACAAAAAAAATTTTTTTGCAAATGATATGACTACATAGATACCTACATACATACTTAAAAAAAATTAGCTAAATTTTTTAATTAATTTTGACGGGAAATGGCTCAAAAGAAGCTGAAGGATTCAAGGATCATAAATAAAATAAATTCCAAAAGGACTCTCTCACTGTTTCCGAAAGCAACGCAAAATGGCGATAGTATAATTTACTAAATATTCAAGGATCGTCCTTCCGCCATTTTGTCGGGAAAACGGTGATCCTTTTCCAAAATTCCTTCAGATATAATTTAATCTGAAGGTCCTGCGTCCAAAGAATCCTTTTCCATTTATTTCATTAACAAAAAAAATTTTTTTGCAAATGATATGACTACATAGATACCTACATACATACTTAAAAAAAATTAGCTAAATTTTTTAATTAATTTTGACGGGAAATGGCTCAAAAGAAGCTGAAGGATTCAAGGATCATAAATAAAATAAATTCCAAAAGGACTCTCTCACTGTTTCCGAAAGCAACGCAAAATGGCGATAGTATAATTTACTAAATATTCAAGGATCGTCCTTCCGCCATTTTGTCGGGAAAACGGTGATCCTTTTCCAAAATTCCTTCAGATATAATTTAATCTGAAGGTCCTGCGTCCAAAGAATCCTTTTCCATTTATTTCATTAACAAAAAAAATTTTTTTGCAAATGATATGACTACATAGATACCTACATACATACTTAAAAAAAATTAGCTAAATTTTTTAATTAATTTTGACGGGAAATGGCTCAAAAGAAGCTGAAGGATTCAAGGATCATAAATAAAATAAATTCCAAAAGGACTCTCTCACTGTTTCCGAAAGCAACGCAAAATGGCGATAGTATAATTTACTAAATATTCAAGGATCGTCCTTCCGCCATTTTGTCGGGAAAACGGTGATCCTTTTCCAAAATTCCTTCAGATATAATTTAATCTGAAGGTCCTGCGTCCAAAGAATCCTTTTCCATTTATTTCATTAACAAAAAAAATTTTTTTGCAAATGATATGACTACATAGATACCTACATACATACTTAAAAAAAATTAGCTAAATTTTTTAATTAATTTTGACGGGAAATGGCTCAAAAGAAGCTGAAGGATTCAAGGATCATAAATAAAATAAATTCCAAAAGGACTCTCTCACTGTTTCCGAAAGCAACGCAAAATGGCGATAGTATAATTTACTAAATATTCAAGGATCGTCCTTCCGCCATTTTGTCGGGAAAACGGTGATCCTTTTCCAAAATTCCTTCAGATATAATTTAATCTGAAGGTCCTGCGTCCAAAGAATCCTTTTCCATTTATTTCATTAACAAAAAAAATTTTTTTGCAAATGATATGACTACATAGATACCTACATACATACTTAAAAAAAATTAGCTAAATTTTTTAATTAATTTTGACGGGAAATGGCTCAAAAGAAGCTGAAGGATTCAAGGATCATAAATAAAATAAATTCCAAAAGGACTCTCTCACTGTTTCCGAAAGCAACGCAAAATGGCGATAGTATAATTTACTAAATATTCAAGGATCGTCCTTCCGCCATTTTGTCGGGAAAACGGTGATCCTTTTCCAAAATTCCTTCAGATATAATTTAATCTGAAGGTCCTGCGTCCAAAGAATCCTTTTCCATTTATTTCATTAACAAAAAAAATTTTTTTGCAAATGATATGACTACATAGATACCTACATACATACTTAAAAAAAATTAGCTAAATTTTTTAATTAATTTTGACGGGAAATGGCTCAAAAGAAGCTGAAGGATTCAAGGATCATAAATAAAATAAATTCCAAAAGGACTCTCTCACTGTTTCCGAAAGCAACGCAAAATGGCGATAGTATAATTTACTAAATATTCAAGGATCGTCCTTCCGCCATTTTGTCGGGAAAACGGTGATCCTTTTCCAAAATTCCTTCAGATATAATTTAATCTGAAGGTCCTGCGTCCAAAGAATCCTTTTCCATTTATTTCATTAACAAAAAAAATTTTTTTGCAAATGATATGACTACATAGATACCTACATACATACTTAAAAAAAATTAGCTAAATTTTTTAATTAATTTTGACGGGAAATGGCTCAAAAGAAGCTGAAGGATTCAAGGATCATAAATAAAATAAATTCCAAAAGGACTCTCTCACTGTTTCCGAAAGCAACGCAAAATGGCGATAGTATAATTTACTAAATATTCAAGGATCGTCCTTCCGCCATTTTGTCGGGAAAACGGTGATCCTTTTCCAAAATTCCTTCAGATATAATTTAATCTGAAGGTCCTGCGTCCAAAGAATCCTTTTCCATTTATTTCATTAACAAAAAAAATTTTTTTGCAAATGATATGACTACATAGATACCTACATACATACTTAAAAAAAATTAGCTAAATTTTTTAATTAATTTTGACGGGAAATGGCTCAAAAGAAGCTGAAGGATTCAAGGATCATAAATAAAATAAATTCCAAAAGGACTCTCTCACTGTTTCCGAAAGCAACGCAAAATGGCGATAGTATAATTTACTAAATATTCAAGGATCGTCCTTCCGCCATTTTGTCGGGAAAACGGTGATCCTTTTCCAAAATTCCTTCAGATATAATTTAATCTGAAGGTCCTGCGTCCAAAGAATCCTTTTCCATTTATTTCATTAACAAAAAAAATTTTTTTGCAAATGATATGACTACATAGATACCTACATACATACTTAAAAAAAATTAGCTAAATTTTTTAATTAATTTTGACGGGAAATGGCTCAAAAGAAGCTGAAGGATTCAAGGATCATAAATAAAATAAATTCCAAAAGGACTCTCTCACTGTTTCCGAAAGCAACGCAAAATGGCGATAGTATAATTTACTAAATATTCAAGGATCGTCCTTCCGCCATTTTGTCGGGAAAACGGTGATCCTTTTCCAAAATTCCTTCAGATATAATTTAATCTGAAGGTCCTGCGTCCAAAGAATCCTTTTCCATTTATTTCATTAACAAAAAAAATTTTTTTGCAAATGATATGACTACATAGATACCTACATACATACTTAAAAAAAATTAGCTAAATTTTTTAATTAATTTTGACGGGAAATGGCTCAAAAGAAGCTGAAGGATTCAAGGATCATAAATAAAATAAATTCCAAAAGGACTCTCTCACTGTTTCCGAAAGCAACGCAAAATGGCGATAGTATAATTTACTAAATATTCAAGGATCGTCCTTCCGCCATTTTGTCGGGAAAACGGTGATCCTTTTCCAAAATTCCTTCAGATATAATTTAATCTGAAGGTCCTGCGTCCAAAGAATCCTTTTCCATTTATTTCATTAACAAAAAAAATTTTTTTGCAAATGATATGACTACATAGATACCTACATACATACTTAAAAAAAATTAGCTAAATTTTTTAATTAATTTTGACGGGAAATGGCTCAAAAGAAGCTGAAGGATTCAAGGATCATAAATAAAATAAATTCCAAAAGGACTCTCTCACTGTTTCCGAAAGCAACGCAAAATGGCGATAGTATAATTTACTAAATATTCAAGGATCGTCCTTCCGCCATTTTGTCGGGAAAACGGTGATCCTTTTCCAAAATTCCTTCAGATATAATTTAATCTGAAGGTCCTGCGTCCAAAGAATCCTTTTCCATTTATTTCATTAACAAAAAAAATTTTTTTGCAAATGATATGACTACATAGATACCTACATACATACTTAAAAAAAATTAGCTAAATTTTTTAATTAATTTTGACGGGAAATGGCTCAAAAGAAGCTGAAGGATTCAAGGATCATAAATAAAATAAATTCCAAAAGGACTCTCTCACTGTTTCCGAAAGCAACGCAAAATGGCGATAGTATAATTTACTAAATATTCAAGGATCGTCCTTCCGCCATTTTGTCGGGAAAACGGTGATCCTTTTCCAAAATTCCTTCAGATATAATTTAATCTGAAGGTCCTGCGTCCAAAGAATCCTTTTCCATTTATTTCATTAACAAAAAAAATTTTTTTGCAAATGATATGACTACATAGATACCTACATACATACTTAAAAAAAATTAGCTAAATTTTTTAATTAATTTTGACGGGAAATGGCTCAAAAGAAGCTGAAGGATTCAAGGATCATAAATAAAATAAATTCCAAAAGGACTCTCTCACTGTTTCCGAAAGCAACGCAAAATGGCGATAGTATAATTTACTAAATATTCAAGGATCGTCCTTCCGCCATTTTGTCGGGAAAACGGTGATCCTTTTCCAAAATTCCTTCAGATATAATTTAATCTGAAGGTCCTGCGTCCAAAGAATCCTTTTCCATTTATTTCATTAACAAAAAAAATTTTTTTGCAAATGATATGACTACATAGATACCTACATACATACTTAAAAAAAATTAGCTAAATTTTTTAATTAATTTTGACGGGAAATGGCTCAAAAGAAGCTGAAGGATTCAAGGATCATAAATAAAATAAATTCCAAAAGGACTCTCTCACTGTTTCCGAAAGCAACGCAAAATGGCGATAGTATAATTTACTAAATATTGCAAGGATCGTCCTTCCGCCATTTTGTCGGGAAAACGGTGATCCTTTTCCAAAATTCCTTCAGATATAATTTAATCTGAAGGTCCTGCGTCCAAAGAATCCTTTTCCATTTATTTCATTAACAAAAAAAATTTTTTTGCAAATGATATGACTACATAGATACCTACATACATACTTAAAAAAAATTAGCTAAATTTTTTAATTAATTTTGACGGGAAATGGCTCAAAAGAAGCTGAAGGATTCAAGGATCATAAATAAAATAAATTCCAAAAGGACTCTCTCACTGTTTCCGAAAGCAACGCAAAATGGCGATAGTATAATTTACTAAATATTCAAGGATCGTCCTTCCGCCATTTTGTCGGGAAAACGGTGATCCTTTTCCAAAATTCCTTCAGATATAATTTAATCTGAAGGTCCTGCGTCCAAAGAATCCTTTTCCATTTATTTCATTAACAAAAAAAATTTTTTTGCAAATGATATGACTACATAGATACCTACATACATACTTAAAAAAAATTAGCTAAATTTTTTAATTAATTTTGACGGGAAATGGCTCAAAAGAAGCTGAAGGATTCAAGGATCATAAATAAAATAAATTCCAAAAGGACTCTCTCACTGTTTCCGAAAGCAACGCAAAATGGCGATAGTATAATTTACTAAATATTCAAGGATCGTCCTTCCGCCATTTTGTCGGGAAAACGGTGATCCTTTTCCAAAATTCCTTCAGATATAATTTAATCTGAAGGTCCTGCGTCCAAAGAATCCTTTTCCATTTATTTCATTAACAAAAAAAATTTTTTTGCAAATGATATGACTACATAGATACCTACATACATACTTAAAAAAAATTAGCTAAATTTTTAATTAATTTTGACGGGAAATGGCTCAAAAGAAGCTGAAGGATTCAAGGATCATAAATAAAATAAATTCCAAAAGGACTCTCTCACTGTTTCCGAAAGCAACGCAAAATGGCGATAGTATAATTTACTAAATATTCAAGGATCGTCCTTCCGCCATTTTGTCGGGAAAACGGTGATCCTTTTCCAAAATTCCTTCAGATATAATTTAATCTGAAGGTCCTGCGTCCAAAGAATCCTTTTCCATTTATTTCATTAACAAAAAAAATTTTTTTGCAAATGATATGACTACATAGATACCTACATACATACTTAAAAAAAATTAGCTAAATTTTTTAATTAATTTTGACGGGAAATGGCTCAAAAGAAGCTGAAGGATTCAAGGATCATAAATAAAATAAATTCCAAAAGGACTCTCTCACTGTTTCCGAAAGCAACGCAAAATGGCGATAGTATAATTTACTAAATATTCAAGGATCGTCCTTCCGCCATTTTGTCGGGAAAACGGTGATCCTTTTCCAAAATTCCTTCAGATATAATTTAATCTGAAGGTCCTGCGTCCAAAGAATCCTTTTCCATTTATTTCATTAACAAAAAAAATTTTTTTGCAAATGATATGACTACATAGATACCTACATACATACTTAAAAAAAATTAGCTAAATTTTTTTAATTAATTTTGACGGGAAATGGCTCAAAAGAAGCTGAAGGATTCAAGGATCATAAATAAAATAAATTCCAAAAGGACTCTCTCACTGTTCCGAAAGCAACGCAAAATGGCGATAGTATAATTTACTAAATATTCAAGGATCGTCCTTCCGCCATTTTGTCGGGAAAACGGTGATCCTTTTCCAAAATTCCTTCAGATATAATTTAATCTGAAGGTCCTGCGTCCAAAGAATCCTTTTCCATTTATTTCATTAACAAAAAAAATTTTTTTGCAAATGATATGACTACATAGATACCTACATACATACTTAAAAAAAATTAGCTAAATTTTTTAATTAATTTTGACGGGAAATGGCTCAAAAGAAGCTGAAGGATTCAAGGATCATAAATAAAATAAATTCCAAAAGGACTCTCTCACTGTTTCCGAAAGCAACGCAAAATGGCGATAGTATAATTTACTAAATATTCAAGGATCGTCCTTCCGCCATTTTGTCGGGAAAACGGTGATCCTTTTCCAAAATTCCTTCAGATATAATTTAATTTGAAGGTCCTGCGTCCAAAGAATCCTTTTCCATTTATTTCATTAACAAACAAAATTTTTTTGCAAATGATATGACAACATAGATACCTACATACATACTTAAAAAAAATTAGCTAAATTTTTTAATTAATTTTGACGGGAAATGGCTCAAAAGAAGCTGAAGGATTCAAGGATCATAAATAAAATAAATTCCAAAAGGACTCTCTCACTGTTTCCGAAAGCAACGCAAAATGGCGATAGTATAATTTACTAAATATTCAAGGATCGTCCTTCCGCCATTTTGTCGGGAAAACGGTGATCCTTTTCCAAAATTCCTTCAGATATAATTTAATTTGAAGGTCCTGCGTCCAAAGAATCCTTTTCCATTTATTTCATTAACAAACAAAATTTTTTTGCAAATGATATGACAACATAGATACCTACATACATACTTAAAAAAAATTAGCTAAATTTTTTAATTAATTTTGACGGGAAATGGCTCAAAAGAAGCTGAAGGATTCAAGGATCATAAATAAAATAAATTCCAAAAGGACTCTCTCACTGTTTCCGAAAGCAACGCAAAATGGCGATAGTATAATTTACTAAATATTCAAGGATCGTCCTTCCGCCATTTTGTCGGGAAAACGGTGATCCTTTTCCAAAATTCCTTCAGATATAATTTAATTTGAAGGTCCTGCGTCCAAAGAATCCTTTTCCATTTATTTCATTAACAAACAAAATTTTTTTGCAAATGATATGACAACATAGATACCTACATACATACTTAAAAAAAATTAGCTAAATTTTTTAATTAATTTTGACGGGAAATGGCTCAAAAGAAGCTGAAGGATTCAAGGATCATAAATAAAATAAATTCCAAAAGGACTCTCTCACTGTTTCCGAAAGCAACGCAAAATGGCGATAGTATAATTTACTAAATATTCAAGGATCGTCCTTCCGCCATTTTGTCGGGAAAACGGTGATCCTTTTCCAAAATTCCTTCAGATATAATTTAATTTGAAGGTCCTGCGTCCAAAGAATCCTTTTCCATTTATTTCATTAACAAACAAAATTTTTTTGCAAATGATATGACAACATAGATACCTACATACATACTTAAAAAAAATTAGCTAAATTTTTTAATTAATTTTGACGGGAAATGGCTCAAAAGAAGCTGAAGGATTCAAGGATCATAAATAAAATAAATTCCAAAAGGACTCTCTCACTGTTTCCGAAAGCAACGCAAAATGGCGATAGTATAATTTACTAAATATTCAAGGATCGTCCTTCCGCCATTTTGTCGGGAAAACGGTGATCCTTTTCCAAAATTCCTTCAGATATAATTTAATTTGAAGGTCCTGCGTCCAAAGAATCCTTTTCCATTTATTTCATTAACAAACAAAATTTTTTTGCAAATGATATGACAACATAGATACCTACATACATACTTAAAAAAAATTAGCTAAATTTTTTAATTAATTTTGACGGGAAATGGCTCAAAAGAAGCTGAAGGATTCAAGGATCATAAATAAAATAAATTCCAAAAGGACTCTCTCACTGTTTCCGAAAGCAACGCAAAATGGCGATAGTATAATTTACTAAATATTCAAGGATCGTCCTTCCGCCATTTTGTCGGGAAAACGGTGATCCTTTTCCAAAATTCCTTCAGATATAATTTAATTTGAAGGTCCTGCGTCCAAAGAATCCTTTTCCATTTATTTCATTAACAAACAAAATTTTTTTGCAAATGATATGACAACATAGATACCTACATACATACTTAAAAAAAATTAGCTAAATTTTTTAATTAATTTTGACGGGAAATGGCTCAAAAGAAGCTGAAGGATTCAAGGATCATAAATAAAATAAATTCCAAAAGGACTCTCTCACTGTTTCCGAAAGCAACGCAAAATGGCGATAGTATAATTTACTAAATATTCAAGGATCGTCCTTCCGCCATTTTGTCGGGAAAACGGTGATCCTTTTCCAAAATTCCTTCAGATATAATTTAATTTGAAGGTCCTGCGTCCAAAGAATCCTTTTCCATTTATTTCATTAACAAACAAAATTTTTTTGCAAATGATATGACAACATAGATACCTACATACATACTTAAAAAAAATTAGCTAAATTTTTTAATTAATTTTGACGGGAAATGGCTCAAAAGAAGCTGAAGGATTCAAGGATCATAAATAAAATAAATTCCAAAAGGACTCTCTCACTGTTTCCGAAAGCAACGCAAAATGGCGATAGTATAATTTACTAAATATTCAAGGATCGTCCTTCCGCCATTTTGTCGGGAAAACGGTGATCCTTTTCCAAAATTCCTTCAGATATAATTTAATTTGAAGGTCCTGCGTCCAAAGAATCCTTTTCCATTTATTTCATTAACAAACAAAATTTTTTTGCAAATGATATGACAACATAGATACCTACATACATACTTAAAAAAAATTAGCTAAATTTTTTAATTAATTTTGACGGGAAATGGCTCAAAAGAAGCTGAAGGATTCAAGGATCATAAATAAAATAAATTCCAAAAGGACTCTCTCACTGTTTCCGAAAGCAACGCAAAATGGCGATAGTATAATTTACTAAATATTCAAGGATCGTCCTTCCGCCATTTTGTCGGGAAAACGGTGATCCTTTTCCAAAATTCCTTCAGATATAATTTAATTTGAAGGTCCTGCGTCCAAAGAATCCTTTTCCATTTATTTCATTAACAAACAAAATTTTTTTGCAAATGATATGACAACATAGATACCTACATACATACTTAAAAAAAATTAGCTAAATTTTTTAATTAATTTTGACGGGAAATGGCTCAAAAGAAGCTGAAGGATTCAAGGATCATAAATAAAATAAATTCCAAAAGGACTCTCTCACTGTTTCCGAAAGCAACGCAAAATGGCGATAGTATAATTTACTAAATATTCAAGGATCGTCCTTCCGCCATTTTGTCGGGAAAACGGTGATCCTTTTCCAAAATTCCTTCAGATATAATTTAATTTGAAGGTCCTGCGTCCAAAGAATCCTTTTCCATTTATTTCATTAACAAACAAAATTTTTTTGCAAATGATATGACAACATAGATACCTACATACATACTTAAAAAAAATTAGCTAAATTTTTTAATTAATTTTGACGGGAAATGGCTCAAAAGAAGCTGAAGGATTCAAGGATCATAAATAAAATAAATTCCAAAAGGACTCTCTCACTGTTTCCGAAAGCAACGCAAAATGGCGATAGTATAATTTACTAAATATTCAAGGATCGTCCTTCCGCCATTTTGTCGGGAAAACGGTGATCCTTTTCCAAAATTCCTTCAGATATAATTTAATTTGAAGGTCCTGCGTCCAAAGAATCCTTTTCCATTTATTTCATTAACAAACAAAATTTTTTTGCAAATGATATGACAACATAGATACCTACATACATACTTAAAAAAAATTAGCTAAATTTTTTAATTAATTTTGACGGGAAATGGCTCAAAAGAAGCTGAAGGATTCAAGGATCATAAATAAAATAAATTCCAAAAGGACTCTCTCACTGTTTCCGAAAGCAACGCAAAATGGCGATAGTATAATTTACTAAATATTCAAGGATCGTCCTTCCGCCATTTTGTCGGGAAAACGGTGATCCTTTTCCAAAATTCCTTCAGATATAATTTAATTTGAAGGTCCTGCGTCCAAAGAATCCTTTTCCATTTATTTCATTAACAAACAAAATTTTTTTGCAAATGATATGACAACATAGATACCTACATACATACTTAAAAAAAATTAGCTAAATTTTTTAATTAATTTTGACGGGAAATGGCTCAAAAGAAGCTGAAGGATTCAAGGATCATAAATAAAATAAATTCCAAAAGGACTCTCTCACTGTTTCCGAAAGCAACGCAAAATGGCGATAGTATAATTTACTAAATATTCAAGGATCGTCCTTCCGCCATTTTGTCGGGAAAACGGTGATCCTTTTCCAAAATTCCTTCAGATATAATTTAATTTGAAGGTCCTGCGTCCAAAGAATCCTTTTCCATTTATTTCATTAACAAACAAAATTTTTTTGCAAATGATATGACAACATAGATACCTACATACATACTTAAAAAAAATTAGCTAAATTTTTTAATTAATTTTGACGGGAAATGGCTCAAAAGAAGCTGAAGGATTCAAGGATCATAAATAAAATAAATTCCAAAAGGACTCTCTCACTGTTTCCGAAAGCAACGCAAAATGGCGATAGTATAATTTACTAAATATTCAAGGATCGTCCTTCCGCCATTTTGTCGGGAAAACGGTGATCCTTTTCCAAAATTCCTTCAGATATAATTTAATTTGAAGGTCCTGCGTCCAAAGAATCCTTTTCCATTTATTTCATTAACAAACAAAATTTTTTTGCAAATGATATGACAACATAGATACCTACATACATACTTAAAAAAAATTAGCTAAATTTTTTAATTAATTTTGACGGGAAATGGCTCAAAAGAAGCTGAAGGATTCAAGGATCATAAATAAAATAAATTCCAAAAGGACTCTCTCACTGTTTCCGAAAGCAACGCAAAATGGCGATAGTATAATTTACTAAATATTCAAGGATCGTCCTTCCGCCATTTTGTCGGGAAAACGGTGATCCTTTTCCAAAATTCCTTCAGATATAATTTAATTTGAAGGTCCTGCGTCCAAAGAATCCTTTTCCATTTATTTCATTAACAAACAAAATTTTTTTGCAAATGATATGACAACATAGATACCTACATACATACTTAAAAAAAATTAGCTAAATTTTTTAATTAATTTTGACGGGAAATGGCTCAAAAGAAGCTGAAGGATTCAAGGATCATAAATAAAATAAATTCCAAAAGGACTCTCTCACTGTTTCCGAAAGCAACGCAAAATGGCGATAGTATAATTTACTAAATATTCAAGGATCGTCCTTCCGCCATTTTGTCGGGAAAACGGTGATCCTTTTCCAAAATTCCTTCAGATATAATTTAATTTGAAGGTCCTGCGTCCAAAGAATCCTTTTCCATTTATTTCATTAACAAACAAAATTTTTTTGCAAATGATATGACAACATAGATACCTACATACATACTTAAAAAAAATTAGCTAAATTTTTTAATTAATTTTGACGGGAAATGGCTCAAAAGAAGCTGAAGGATTCAAGGATCATAAATAAAATAAATTCCAAAAGGACTCTCTCACTGTTTCCGAAAGCAACGCAAAATGGCGATAGTATAATTTACTAAATATTCAAGGATCGTCCTTCCGCCATTTTGTCGGGAAAACGGTGATCCTTTTCCAAAATTCCTTCAGATATAATTTAATTTGAAGGTCCTGCGTCCAAAGAATCCTTTTCCATTTATTTCATTAACAAACAAAATTTTTTTGCAAATGATATGACAACATAGATACCTACATACATACTTAAAAAAAATTAGCTAAATTTTTTAATTAATTTTGACGGGAAATGGCTCAAAAGAAGCTGAAGGATTCAAGGATCATAAATAAAATAAATTCCAAAAGGACTCTCTCACTGTTTCCGAAAGCAACGCAAAATGGCGATAGTATAATTTACTAAATATTCAAGGATCGTCCTTCCGCCATTTTGTCGGGAAAACGGTGATCCTTTTCCAAAATTCCTTCAGATATAATTTAATTTGAAGGTCCTGCGTCCAAAGAATCCTTTTCCATTTATTTCATTAACAAACAAAATTTTTTTGCAAATGATATGACAACATAGATACCTACATACATACTTAAAAAAAATTAGCTAAATTTTTTAATTAATTTTGACGGGAAATGGCTCAAAAGAAGCTGAAGGATTCAAGGATCATAAATAAAATAAATTCCAAAAGGACTCTCTCACTGTTTCCGAAAGCAACGCAAAATGGCGATAGTATAATTTACTAAATATTCAAGGATCGTCCTTCCGCCATTTTGTCGGGAAAACGGTGATCCTTTTCCAAAATTCCTTCAGATATAATTTAATTTGAAGGTCCTGCGTCCAAAGAATCCTTTTCCATTTATTTCATTAACAAACAAATTTTTTGCAAATGATATGACAACATAGATACCTACATACATACTTAAAAAAAATTAGCTAAATTTTTTAATTAATTTTGACGGGAAATGGCTCAAAAGAAGCTGAAGGATTCAAGGATCATAAATAAAATAAATTCCAAAAGGACTCTCTCACTGTTTCCGAAAGCAACGCAAAATGGCGATAGTATAATTTACTAAATATTCAAGGATCGTCCTTCCGCCATTTTGTCGGGAAAACGGTGATCCTTTTCCCAAATTCCTTCAGATATAATTTAATTTGAAGGTCCTGCGTCCAAAGAATCCTTTTCCATTTATTTCATTAACAAACAAAATTTTTTTGCAAATGATATGACAACATAGATACCTACATACATACTTAAAAAAAATTAGCTAAATTTTTTAATTAATTTTGACGGGAAATGGCTCAAAAGAAGCTGAAGGATTCAAGGATCATAAATAAAATAAATTCCAAAAGGACTCTCTCACTGTTTCCGAAAGCAACGCAAAATGGCGATAGTATAATTTACTAAATATTCAAGGATCGTCCTTCCGCCATTTTGTCGGGAAAACGGTGATCCTTTTCCAAAATTCCTTCAGATATAATTTAATTTGAAGGTCCTGCGTCCAAAGAATCCTTTTCCATTTATTTCATTAACAAACAAAATTTTTTTGCAAATGATATGACAACATAGATACCTACATACATACTTAAAAAAAATTAGCTAAATTTTTTAATTAATTTTGACGGAAATGGCTCAAAAGAAGCTGAAGGATTCAAGGATCATAAATAAAATAAATTCCAAAAGGACTCTCTCACTGTTTCCGAAGCAACGCAAAATGGCGATAGTATAATTTACTAAATATTCAAGGATCGTCCTTCCGCCATGTTT
>CAWUPM010000260.1:0-70582 GCA_963924295.1 Dioctria rufipes
TCTGAAACAAAAGTCTTTAACACTAGATTACTAAAAACTACGACAGAAAATTGCAGATTCGAACAAATTATAATTTTCGCATTTTTCGAAGCTCCTCATCTTCCGTCTGCTTTCCTATATGTTCCTGTCGGTAGATATGCCAGAGCCAATCTAACATCGTCAGCTACATGCTACAAGCTGCAAACTGCACGAAGCTCTATTTCAGCGTATTCCAATGAACGTAGTTAGTCCATGTACTAACTACACCATGTAACTTGAAGTTTTCTATACAACAGGCTCTACGGTACGCCATAATGCGCAAACTGATATTTCTAGCTTGTAGCTTGCAGCCTGCAGCGTGTAGCGCTCGATATAAATTGGGCCTAATGTTGTACACTAATAGAAAAAATTACTGCTTTGAATGTAGACATTTTTTTTGCCTACATTCAAAATAGTAAAATAAGTTGCGATATGTAATATTCACAAATGTTCTGTAATCGGATTTACCAAAAAAATATGTAAAATTGCCATATTAAATAGTGTAATAAAAAAGTTTTAAATACGTAATTCTCTCTCTTTAATGCGCAAATCAATTGATTAACTAGAAAAATTGCGCTTGAAATAGTGCAAGGCAAACATGTAATTTTACCTCTTTAATGCGTATATTGACAGTTTTGTAACGAAAATTATAGTCTCTTAACTACCTTCCACAGATCCTTTTTTGCTAATTTACCCGATTCGCAAAAAAAAGTAGATGCCAAGAGTATTCCTCTTACACAGATTGTCTGACTTAATTATAGAATATTTGAATCACTAGAAGGGTGATGTCATCTGATTAGTTCAATGGATCACTCGGTATCGGGAGGAATCAGTCATCTAGTCTCAATTGTCCGTTGATATGATAGAGTTTAGGCTGTCCCTATGACAGTCTGACTGCAGTGTGAAATTTGCGAAAATCCTGGATGGCTTGACCCTCAGTATGGCGGTTAGTCGCCCCCTCACAATAAGTTGGACTGTCCCTTTGACAGTCTGGCTAAAATATTACACCAATGGAAGTACCGGAACTCTTCTATTCGCATATTGCTTCTGGTTGCTAGTCCGGTTGCAAGGGATTTACATTGATGTGGTCCCTGATGTTATGACCCAATACAGGGAAGATTTTCCAATAGCCAATGGCACATTTTGGCAGAATAATCAGCAATTGCTAAACAATGACCTCGCATGGAATTGTTCTGCAGCCGTCGGTTAATGTGCTGAATCTTAGTGGATTTGTGTCACCGCGTCTGTGTTTCTTCATCATTTTCTTTCTGAACGCGTGACCAGCCACCAGAAAATCGTGCAATTCTTTTTCTATATTGTCAGCTATTAATTCTTTGCTAAGCGTAGAAAGTTGTAGTTAGGTAGGCGTTTATTGACAATGAAAATTGATAAAATATAAGAAAATTTATTCTGATGTCAGACTTAACGCGATAAAGTTGTATTACTACTATGGTTAAATATTGTAACGTTGTATCTATTTTGCTGCATTAAAACTTAATAAAAGTAAGGATTCAAACCCAGCAGCAAGAGGCTTTCAACCTTACTCTATAAGGCAGGACAATTATGCTTAAGCCCACTCCAATAGTAGTCCCTCGCATTTTATTCTTTCTAGATTCTTCCTTTTAGGACAGACTGGATTCCTGGTGTGCCTATTCCACATCGCAGCTAACGGTGTTACAGGCTTGACGAACGGACAAAGCCCACAACGCTGCAGTTAACTGATATCCGTGGAGAACATCTAAAGAAGCCAGAAATACCCGACAACACAACGGTGTAGCAAGATTGCGTCAACCTATCACGACGGTAGGGTTCGATAATTTAGCTGGACCAGCCGACGGCAGTGTCGTTGTTCCTTTTCATCCTTTGCAATTTGGGGTAGCTGCTCTAAAACGTCAATACTAGTAACGTTTCTCTTAACTGCTCTCTAACGAGGAATATTGACCGAAATCCAAGTTACCTTGTACCCAGCTACCGAGATTGATCAGACTTACCACCACGTTAGAAGTGCTCCACTTGGCTTGATCAATTTGACGTAGGGTCGACTGGTCATTTACGCCCTTTGTGAGTATCAGATCAAGATCCTCTAACATGCTGTTATACAGCCGGTAACAATACTCGCAGTACCATCATAAGCAAGATCTCTTGAGCCTGTTTTTGTATCCACAACTGTGTTGTGACTCTCTCGCATGTTTGAACAACTACCTCAAGTTATCACAGTGTAGTCCAATTACACTACAACCATACATCAACATCAACTCGCTAGCTCCAGATAATTAAGAAATAATGAAGACTTACGCTACAGCTAATCACTACACACTTCTCTCCGAGTCAAGTCAAGACTACTAGTAAACACTGGAGTCATGCTATGAATTTGTGGTACCTAAACTCCACTAAAGATTAATCGATGACTACAATAATAATTAACCTCGCATGATAATTGTTATGTTAGGCGAATTCTAATTATGAAGTAACATAGATGTTGCAACCAGTAGAACTAACGACAAGGTTGTTGTCGTTTGATTACATATCCGCGTTGAGAGCAAATTTGCTTCCGAATTTGGAGGCATAATAAAACCACTTTCAATACAATTTCTCGGATAAATAGGGTACTAGTTCATTCGGTACCAGGTCACAACGATATCAGCGGAAACGAGGAAGCAGACGAGCTTGCTCGTCTTGGTGTAGACTTGGAGGCATTTTCCTCCACAATCGGGATTACACAAAAGCACCTTGCCTATAATATTTGGGCTTTAGCCGACTGCCAACACAGTCGTCCTTATATAGATGACCCTTCGGGTAAAACTACACATGTAATATGGGGTACACCTAACTCAAACTTAACAAACAAAAGGTCCAAACAAGCCAGCCAGGATAACTCTAGTATCAATTCTCACTGGGCACTCTTTTCTCAAGAGTTACCTATACAGGACGGGACTTTTTGATGGTCCTGTGTGCAGAGGATGCTTAGAGATAAATGCTTAAATGTGGGCAAACTATAATATTCGTTTTTAAATATTCTTCCAAATAAATTGCGAAGAAATCATCAATATATTAAAAATGTGAAAATGCTAGAATGGATCCCTGCAACACACCACATTTAGTTCGAAGAATGTAAATAATGTATAGCAAACCATTTAGCGAGAACTAGTTAGATATCACGATATCAGTTTAATGTCGAGAAGTTTAACGAAATCCAAAATTTGTTGATGAAAATAAGACAGTCTACTTTTCCATTTTTTTCTCTCGGAAAATCAAGAAGTGTTAACAAAGTTGCTTTACCGACATTAATTGAGTACAATTGAGATTCCTCTGTTTTCTGCCGGCAGCTGATAGTAATAGAATAACGCTGTCAACATTATGCTTGATCGATGTTTTGGTTTTCGAAATTTTTATAATAAATAGATATCTACGAGTATTTTACAGAGTGTGCCTTTGGTGCTTTATAGGTTTACACGAAGTCGAGGATGCAGTCAATAGCAAAACATTGCCGGATATAGAAACCATGAACTTTTCGTTCCCTTAGTTTAAGTTCCAGTCTAATCTAGAAAATTGCTTTCCAATTATACAGGGTGTTCCCCTTAGGAGGTCCATAGAGCGGGAGGTGATAGTACTCACCTAGACGAACCAAAAATTGTATGGCAGGGGGGGGGGGGGCAATATCGCCCGTTTAGGAGTTACAGGGTGATTCATAAAAAAAGCTAGGTTTTCACAAAACAAAACTATTATTTTTGTAAAAAGGTCATTAACATAACTTTTTTTTATAAAAACTGTAAACTAGAGACTCTCCTCTTTAATGTGACCTATAACACCCTATGTGTTAACTGTAGCCGTTAAAGAGTTATTAACTCATATCCTATTCAGGTCACACCGAAATTAGACGATATTTTGTAAAATGACGTGCTAAGGGAACAAATTATCGTTGAGAGAAGGTGTGAAAATAGGTTTTAGAATAGGTTAAGAGCTAATAACTCTTTAACGGATACAGATAGCACATAGGGTATAATAGGTCAAATTAAAGAGGAGGATCCACAGTTTACAGTTTTTATAAAAAAAGTTATGTTAATGACCTTTTTGCAAAAATAATAGAGGGCAAAGTAAAAAAAAAGGAAAGAAAATCCGACATTTTTAGTTTAGACCTTCATAACTTCTGAGGGGAGAGGGGTACGGGGCTGGTTGAGCTGTCGTTGGAAAGGCCATGAAGTTCTGCATACAGTGAGCCCATAACTGTGACCATACGCCCTGTAGTTTTTACGATACAGGGTGTTTTGTGAAAACCTAGCTTTTTTTATGAATCACCCTGTAACTCCTAAACGGTTGATATTGCCCCCCCCCCCCCTGCCATACAATTTTTGGTTCGTCTAGGTGAGTACTATCACCTCCCGCTCTATGGACCTCCTAAGGGGAAACACCCTATATACAACTACAGAATAAAGAATATGTTTTCAATGCAATTATTTCATATGAAGCTGCATTATACCAACCAAAAATAAGATAAAATTGGATTAGAGCAAAAGTTTTATATACTTATAATCCTACATAAAAATTAACAAAAAAAAAAAAATTCTTCAATAACAAGGAACACCTGACTCTAAACCAGCGGAATAACATCATTTGCTAGCGATGAACAAACATTACCAACCCCTTCAGGAGGATATCCGATATATTCAATTATCTACTACATATTTCTATCCAAAGAGTACCCAACAGTGGGAAGCTGCATATTATGTAAGCATTCTCCTAACTTTCAAGTTCCCGGATACTATTTAAGGGTTTTAGCTTTACCATGAATTTGAAATTCTTTCCAGATGCTACCTTAACAGGAATATTTATGAACGTTGTACGAAGTTATAGTTCAACATATTTCATATAGTAGGATTTGGATTATAATTAGTTGGAATTTGACAAGTGAAATTTACTGCTGTAATTCTCCAAGGTTTTAATAGTATACTTAAAGCTTCTATTTATTTTTTATTTTTGAAATTGTGGTAGAAATGCAGTCATATAAGAGCTGCTCACTGCACAAATCGATTAACTCCATTTAAGAAAAGATCGGAAACGTTGACACATTTTTATATATTTCTTGTTAAAATAAAAGCATATTCATAATTCAACGACCATAAGAACTGTTGTCATGAGAGATTATATGACAACATTTTTATGGCCATTGAATAAAAAATAAAAATGTATCAATGTTTCCCGCCTTTTCTTAAATGTAGTTAATCGATTTGTGCAGTGAGCGGCTCCTATGTATACGTACCTAGAAGAAAAATAAGTTACAGTGCAGTTTTGAACAAAAATAATTAAATTTTAGTTTTGCTTTCGGGAGAAAATTGAATTAAATGTGGCAGTCCTACGAACGATATTTTGGATTTTAATTATTATGAAATTTTTATTTTACAATTTTGTTATTCAAAAAAATTCTGACATAAAAACTGCTAAGTCAATAAGAAATCGAGTGCCTAATCATACTAACAGATGAATAGACAGACGACTCAACAAGCACGAAACAGATACGAAATAAGAAAGTCAATATACCATTCCTGGCTGTGATTATCACAAAAACGGTTAGAGATCAACTGAAACTGAAAGGAGATCGAAACATTTATATACATACTTACATTTCGAGTTAGAACCTTGTTGTGTGTATAGTGAGATGACTTCCTCAAATTTCTTTATCCGAATTCGACGTCTTCTCTTTTGATTTCTTTTAATTTGCCAACAGTATTGTTATTGTCATTTCAGTTTTATCGAGCGTGGATAAAAATTTTATTAGAAAAACAGTAATGAATAATGCAATTTTTACGCTGCACTAAAATAACAACACTGACAGGTAAATATTAACAAATATCTGTGGAGATCTAGTGCGGAGATTAAACATAAATTTCATGGGTACATTGTAGATGCGTAAGTTTTTCGCATAGTCTCCACAAAGCTGATTATTTTATTCCAGAGACAAATGCCTCTTGTCGTGTACACATTCTGGAGATTTCAGTCTCTGTAAACGGGAGACTAGAAATCAAAGGTCTCTCGCCGTGTAAATTTACCTAAGACTACCATTTTTGAGCCAAATCCTACCATAAATCCGGTAGGCGGTGTGATATGTTTGTTCCTCTAATTCTTATCGGATACATCTACATTTCTTTGTTCTTTTCCAGAAAAACTATGAACACTTTTGAATTTGCTCTCTGCTTGAATTTCATTTCAAAACATATTTTATAAGAAATAATGCATTTAATTAATAGAAAATGAAAGCTGCTGGTGAATATATAAAATAAAACAGAACATTTGGATGCCTTGGCAAGTGTATTCCATTGTGTTGTTGTTTAAAATAAGCTAATATTGTACAAATTGTTGTGTTATTTTTACACATAGTGCAAGATAGTTTTGTACCATCATTCAAATATAAATTTTTCATTTCAGCAATTTAAACATAAAATTCCTTTTGTTTCATAAATTCAATTATATTTCTCGAAATTTTGACCAATATTGGATTAACGTAATTAATATTGTTGCAAATGTAGACAAAAATCCTAAAACGAATCCATTATTTAATTGAAAAAATCCACAAATACAAATTCTAGGTTCCTTCAAGATAGCCCCAATATACAAAATTTCAATCTGTAAAAAACAAAAACGACAATCATTCAACATCATCGTGAATTAAATATTGTGATAAATCTTACATTTTGCTCAGTTCTTTTGCTAAAATAAAATTGACGAACCCCTTGAAGTTCAGACTGAAATCTCGATTTTTTCAACAATACTTCTGCCAAAAATATAAACATAACAACTTCTAATAATTCTAGAAATATGGCAGTAAATAACATAATCGACTTTTCCTTAATTAAAATCAAAAACATATGTAGCACAGCATTGTAGAACCTTGTAGTAAGTATAAAAAATAATGGAGTTTTAAGAATATATTGAAAATCATCAATAATTTCACAAAGTTTTGAATAAAGTCTATCAATATTTCTCATTCTGCTGCAATTAGGTAGACTTTCCAGGTGATCACCGAATCGATTCATTTCATTAGAAATTGTTGTCACATAGATGCCAAAATGTTCAAAATGTAAAGCTACCACGACAAGACCTAGAAAGCAAAGGTCAAACAAAATAATTTCTAGCATTCGAACAAATAGAACTATTAAGGCGGCACAATAACTTAAAACTGATGGTGTAACCCTTATCTGAAAAACGAATAGTGTTAACAGTGTAACATTTAACACACTTAAAATGAGTTTTAAAATGACAACCACTAAATATTTTAAATCGATATTGTCTTGCACTTCTAGCAATGCACGAATTTCTCTCAAATTTCTAATCATCCGATTTAATCGGAATACGTTAGATTTGCGAAAGATAATTTGTTGTGTTAAACTTGTTATTATGTTCGTAAAAACTTCGGTTAATTTCATATAAGTGAAAAATTTGAGAAAGTTTTTAGGAATCTTCTCTACTATTGGTCCAACATAAATTATATGAACGGGGACACTTGAGATTAAGAGAAATACACACACGAAACCACTGTACAAAATAGAGGCTGAGGAATATTCAATTAAATTTCCATCCGCATTCAACTTAAAAATCGTCAGACCTAAATATTTCGAACAATAATATAAAAACGAAACTAGAAATGAAAATATTGAGTGAGTGCGAATCGACATGTTTTTCAGAACTCAGTTAGACTGCTAATTTACGAAAAGTGAAAAAATATGTGAAATGTGGCTATCGCGTAGGAAATTTCATTGCTTGATGAATTGTGGAATTAATTGTTTTAAATTGATGCAATCTTTCCGAAGCCTTTTAAACTAATTGAATTGTCAATTCTACTTCACCGATGTACAAAAACCATTGCTTTGTGAAATTTGAAATTTTTCTTACATACATAATTAACAAGCTCCTTGCTCAGTAATTACACAGAATCAATATGAGCACTTCATGTATATTGAAACATAAATTACGGAAAACATGCAAGGAAGCAAATTGTAATCAAGTGATGCAAAAGTTCTTTAGAAAATTTTCACTAAAACCTAACAGCGCCTCCGTTTTCAAACTACACATTGATATCAATGGTTTCTATATGAAATACATACGAAAGAAGAAATAAGTATGGAGGGAAATAAGCAGCAGTAACGAAAGCTCCAGGCTTCTGAGAGCGCCGCTTCTTCCAAGCAATCCAAAACCTAATCATGTTTCACTCCAAACCGTAATGAGATCTAAAGAATTTTGATTTATAAAGATTTATACAAAACGTTTTTTTTTTAATATTGAAATTCTTGTAAATGCCCCAAACCTCTTAGTTAAGACCTATCTACGCTGCTGTTCCGAGATTTTATAGGGTTAGTAAATATTATAAATGAGTTTGTTGGATGGTCCGTAGAATATATAGCTAACAAACAGGAATGCGGATATTGTATAAAATTCGTGTTCTGTTATTCAATTCATGTGAGTGAGTGATGGTGGTGGACGTACCGTCCAGTCTGTCAGCCGAAGCTGACAACTCACTCTGGGGTAGCTTCTAATTCAGGTCGGCACACTAGTATCTCGACTATTTATGGAGAATGTACCATAATCAAAAAGTTTCGTGCCTTTAAAAATCAAAAGCATCACATACATTCAGTCCTGAAGGGAATTACCACCACTTCCCTTTTCAGATGTTGGGAGGATTCGCTTTTAGTGATCCTCTTCTTTTCGTGCCCCAACATCCTATGGCATCAGTCCAAACTGAATTTTAATGCTCATCCTTGAAACCGGGAAAATGGGCGGACCTGTTCAACCTTCATTAGTGAAAGGGGCTCCTAGAGAGATGAGGAAGAAACCAGGTCTCTGGCGGCGCACCATTACGTTATAAAGTACATTCATTTGAATGGTTAGAATTTTTTATAAACCGTTCTAAGCTAACACCTAACAGCCTAATTAAAGGTAATAAGTTACATAGATAATTATATTTAGGACAGAGTTGTCAATTCTAAATTCTAAATCGGTATTTTTAAGAAAAACTAGGACTACAAAACTTTGGTTTGCCTCGCATCGAATAAGTCCAAATTATCAAAGTCTGGTTTGCTAATAAACAGTTCTTTAAGAAGAACCAACTTTACCAATCAATAAATTATATGAAAATCAGACTAACGCAATTTCCGGTCGCTCGAAGGAGCTCCCTGATTTTGTTTTCTATTATTCCAATTATTGTGGTTAAGACTATTAATTATAATTCAATAACAAAAATATTTTAAATGAAGATATTACACTCCGTCGAAACCATTACTCTTGATTATTTGTTCATGTATATATGCACCTGACCCCATAACCCAAATTGAGCAAAAAATATTTCACTGTATTTAATCCATTACCACAGAATATCTCCAATCGTCACCAATAAGCTTGATGATTTCTATAAAAAAAAAAAAAAAAAAATTTATTTAATAATAATTTAATAACTTCCCATATAAATTAATTTCTATACGGCAGTGCAGTATGTCTATACAAACCTCACCCCGTCGCCAGTTTCTTAAAATCTTTGCCTGGCTTAAATCCATTTTGATTCCATACATCGAATCGTCACCAAAATGATCTATAAGGTTAACGATTTCTAAAAAAAAAAAAAAAAAAAAAAAAACTGTCTTTCAATAATCTTCTCTTTGTTTGCAAATGAAAATCTTCAATGTTGGTTTCTGGGTACTAAAGATGTCGTCTAGATGAGGCCACTGATGTTATTAATGCTGCTGCATTATAATAATTAAAAATGATTATGAGAACATAAACCGCCTTTTTCAGTGAGGGACTATACGTTTTATCTATCACATAATTTTTTCGATGTTGCAAGTTTTCTACTAAGCAGCGCAACCTACAAGCTTATCTTATCAGCATAGAATAAATTGCTGAAGTCACAATTCGACTGTAATCCTTAAGCACAAAACACATTGGCAACAAAAATTTCCAACTATTTAGATGATAATAGACAAATTTCTGCTATTTAGCACACAACTTTTTTTGATTTTAGGTCAAATAAATTGATCGGTAACTTTATGTCTATCACAATCAAGCAAGAATTACCTTCACTTTCTATCATGTGGTTTCCGGTATTTTCTCTTGCCCACATTTCATCGTTCCACCAACATGGAACTTTTGTTGACATCTGTGCAGCACTTGATTTCTGACACTCAAATGTAGCTATGGAGATGTTCCAGCTGACCTGTGCTGGAGTTTATGAGGTCGAATTCACCATAGAGCTAGCTTAGACGAGTCCGCATACTGAGCCAGTATGCTGCCTCTGCCGCACGAAAACAGGAATGAATCATCACCATACCTTCAGATTTGTGCGACAGAGGCAGCATACTGACGGGTCTAAACTGGATCATAAGAGTTCATGAGTGAAGCCAAAAACTCTTCATAATATTTCGAAAGGGTAAGTCTTGACGAAGGATGGAAAGTAGGTAGGATCACAGGTAGTAGGTGAACAACAGCGTGTAGAAATGTTCACTCTTATTAGCATTATATTTGTTCAAGAAGGAATTTATTTGGATTCTCCGGTATATGGCAAAAGCTAAACCATTTTTTTATTTGTTATTTCATCACACAACTCATTTTATTTTTTGGTGACAAGTTTCAAGTCTTGGTTTTGACTCATCAACAGGTCCCAAATAGTGAAACTGAGTGACTTGAACAACAAATGAAAAATAGAACAATAAAAAACAAATGAAAAAATGGAAAAAATTGGGAAAAATTGAAAAAAAAAATTTATTAAAAAAATTTAAGAAACCAGATTCACTCAAAACGAATTGAACCTGTGTACGCCCGCAGTAGGCTTTTGCTATATACCGGAGAATATAAATAAATTCCTTCTTGAACAAATATAAGTTTGCCCCGGTAAAAAATCCTAAAGAGTAATCTCTATTTTTATGTACTCTTATTAGCATAACTCCTTCATGAGTTCTGTTAGCTGTTTACATTTGATGCATAAGCTCAACATTAAAAAATTGGCGAAGCTTCATAGTTTAGACTATAAGCATCCCTGTTTTAAAGGCGCGTCTATAAAGAACAAACATTCCCCAAAACCTTTGACAACCATTTGTCAAATGTGTTTGCTGGGTTTGCATAGAATTAGATCAGTGAGCGAGACGGGTAGGTGACAATGCATTGATGTTGCGAATTTTTGGAATCATTGAATTTTTCATAATTATGTACTGAGAAAAACAGCGGAGTGAATGTTTATTTTCTTAGAAGGGAAACTCTGACGCGTTTTTGCCTGGCGTTATTTTATGGAATTTAATTTTCTTAGTTTTTTAAGGCCGGATGAAATTTGGCTGTATACTCTGTATGAATGAAGGCCAAAGTGTTCTTCTCTATTGAAAGAAGCATTAGTTATGATATGGAAAGTGGATAGGTTTGAATCTTCGATACAGTATAGCTGTGTGGTACTACTAACGACTTGTGTGGTTAACATCCGATGTCCATTCTTGCATTGTTCAATATACTTCCCATATATCATTCATCCTTGTTGTGTTTTCATGCACATAGATTGACCCTTTACGGTTTTCTTTAAGGATATTGTCCCTGAATTCATATGTTGAAACCAACATTAAAAGGCCACCTGAAAGTAAAGTCGTTCAAAAGATTCTAATTCCAAATATTTCTAATTATCGAAACTAAGTTGGCAAAAAACAATGCACACCTACCTACAAGCACGTGGATAAAGTAGCTTTAGTGAAGAGAATAATCGATACATTATGGCCACATTCCAAACAAACAAAATCGGGACACAATCCAATAAGAGGAAATTAACTTTTCAGCGATAAAATTTAACCAAATCAAATGAAATTAGATTAAGTCATGTTTTGAATTAAATGTGTCTTTTAAAAGGTAGCAAAGCAAGTAATATTGCAATAGGTATCCGATCGTAGTCATAATAACTTTACCTAGACAAAATCCACATATTCAGAACTGCAGTTGCTGCTACACATAGCCGCTAAGGTCAACACACTATTGTTGCTATGAGCAGTGTACAGTAATTTTTTGGTGCCGTATATAAGTCGCAGGCAGCTTGAATTTCGCTCTCTTTCTGCAGCACTATCGCTATCCACTTGGCTAGTCCTAGTGGTAATAACTCAAAATTATTAACAAATTTACTTTATCATAGGTAACGACTGAGATAAAGATATTTATTCTGGGTCTCGACTGGAATAAAATTTACTAACATAACAACTTTATCTCGGGTCTCGACTGAGCTAAAGATATTTATACTGGGTACGGACTACGGAACGACCAGGGAACAACTAGAACAAGATGAGTACTAACACACAAACTTTGCTTTGGGTCTCGTTGAAACAAACTATCTTGCTCCGGGGCACGACTAGAACAAGAGAATCACTAACTATTGATTTGCCAACGCCATAAAGTCGATTCCATATTTTAGACTAGTGAGAACGTTTTGATTAACCATTTAATACATATCTACATAACTTCACATATTATATTTGGTAATTATATTTATACATACATATATTGGTGCTGTCGTGTCCCAATCAAACAACGAAAACCAAGTAATTAATCATACATATTCCTTTGAACAAAAAGGGCAATAAGAGCAACATATTAAATGACAGACCTATGGTAAGTCTGTCCAGAATATCTAAAACTTTGCAGACCTTAACTTATGATCATCTGTATACTTTTACTGCAAATTATTTTCACGACTTTGTGATTTTGCAATGAGTGCTTCATTAATGGCAAAATGACTACTACAACTTTATGAAATTTTCTAATTATACAATGCAGGAGTATCTGCTTTTGTAAAAGATTAGTTGATTTATGTAAGTAAGATAGTATTACGTCTTCGTAATTAATTTAATTTAATACGTCGAAATGATTAACACCGGCACAAACTGGAGTAACATAATTTATTGAATTTAATTAATATAAAATATACTTTAAGTTTAATTATAAAATCCTGACCGCGACTACTCTCCAACACAGCAAGAGTTCAAGTGGGTGAGCGTGCTGCTAGTCGGAAAGGAATTCGGACTTACTGTCCCTGGTCGGTCGTCTGTGTCTGTCTGTTTGTCTACGTGTAACTTTAAGTGTTACCGTTTCTTGTTTTACTTTTGTATGAATATATTTTAGTACTGCTGTTTTACTTTTGTATGAATATATTTTAGTACTGCTACATCACCCCCCTTCCAGTTGGGAACCACGAATTGAAATACAAAAATATATTTATATAACTAAGGTTCATATTGTAAATTGGACCTTGTTTCGTATTGGGCTCGAAGTGATGCTATCGCTTACAAATGCTGGTTTAAGGCGATCTATCGAAATTGTTGTATTTTTACCTTTCATTTGAATGACGAAAAATTTTCGTAATTTTCTTAATACAGGGAAAGGTCCCTCATAAGGTTGACGTAAACCTACCCTGGGTTGATCGACTCTCACAAATACCTGTTCGCATATATTTAGGTCTTTGGGTATGTGAATGGGTGTTTTTTGCTGACGTGTTTCTGTGGGGCGAAGTTCACTCATGCTTTTTCGCAATTTTTCTACAAAGTCAGAGGGGTCCATAGGAGGTCCGCTAATATTTTGTTCGAAAAACTCTGCTTGTAGTCGTAATGGCTGTCCGTACACCATCTCTGCGGGTGTACTTTTGAGATCATCTTTGTAAGAGGAACGGATACCCAAAAGTATTATTGGTAGCTCTTCCGTCCAGTTTGTATTGCTGTTCCGACATCTCAAGGAGGTCTTTAATTGTCGGTGGAACCTTTCAACCATACCATTTGCCTGCGGATGGTATGCAGTAGTGCGGATACGGTGCATGCCCATTAGTTTGGTTAGCTCTGAGAATAATTTCGCTTCAAACTGTGTGCCCTGATCCGTAGTTATACGAAGTGGAACACCATAGCGACTTATATATTCGGCTACAAATGTACGGGCTACCGTATGTGCTGTTATATCGCGTATTGGGTAGGCCTCGGGCCATCTTGTAAAACGGTCGATGATCGTTAAAATGTATGAGTTTCCGTTTGAAAATGGTAACGGGCCGACAATATCCATGTGAATGTGTTCAAAGCGGTATTGCGGAACATTGAAGTATTCTATGGGTGATTTGGTATGTCTGTGAATCTTTGATTTCTGGCACGCCGTACAAAGTTGCGTCCATATTTTAATATCGGAATTCATGTTTGGCCAAAAATAACGCGCGGATATTAATTTACGTGATGCACGTATGCCTGGATGAGACAATGAATGTAGGGATTCGAAAGCTTTTTTTCTTAGATCGCTAGGTATGAATGGGCGGATCGTTGTAGTACTGACTTCGCACCACAGCGGTTGTTTAGCATTGGGGACGAAGTGTTGCTGTAACTTGAATCGAGAATTACTTGAGTTATCTGGTAATAAAAGTTTGGTGAGCTCTTCGTCATTTATCTGCTGAGAAATGATGTTTTCAAGTGTGAAATCACTTGTAAGTACTGAGTTGACGTCGTCACATGTTCGCGATAAGGGATCAGCTACGATATTGTCCTTGCCTTTAATATGGCGAATGTCACTAGTGAATTGCGCAATGAAGTCAAGTTGTCTCGCTTGTCTGGGGCTCCTCTCTGTTTTGGTGTATAACGCGTTGACCATTGGCTTATGATCTGTATACACTGTGAAGGCAGTTCCCTCAAGGAAATGTTGGAAGTGCTTGATTGCGAGATATATCGCGAGCAACTCGCGGTCGAACGCTGAATATCTGGATTCAGCGGGGGTAAGCTTCCGCGAGTGAAATGCTAAGGGTTCCCATAGACCATTGGGGTTTTGCTCCAAGACAGCGCCGACAGCCTTGTTTGATGCATCTGTAGTGAGTCGTAATTTGGCGCCATGTGCGGGAAGAACCAATAAGGTAGCTGTAGCTAAAGATTTTTTAATATCTGTGAAGGCTTCTTCACAGCTTGATGGCCAGAAAAATGATTTGACAGACTTGTTCTTATTTAGCGACAATAACGAAGTCAGATGATTGTGTATGGGTACTAACAATTCTGCTAGATTCGGAATGAATCGGTGGTAAAAATTTACCATTCCAACAAATCTCTGTATTTGCTTAATAGATTTTGGGCTTGGAAAAGTATTAATTGCTTCCACTCGATTTTCTGAAGGTTTAATTCCGTTATAGGCAATCTTGTGACCAAGAAAATCTAATTCACTAACTCCAAATACACATTTGGTTGGGTTAATTTTAAGTCCATATTCTTCTAATCGTTCGAAGAGTTCCTGTAAATGCTGCATGTGTTGGTGCTGATCAATGCTGCTTACTAAGATATCGTCTATATAGGCATAAACGAAAGAAAGACCTCGCGTTACTTCGTTCATAAATCTTTGGAATGTTTGAGCTGCGTTTCGGAGACCGAATGGCATCCTAGTGAACTCAAACATTCCAAAAGGTGTAGTAATTGCAGTTTTATGAACGTCTTCTTCCGCCATGGGGATGTGGTGATACGCTCTTACCAAGTCGACCTTGGAAAAAACGGTACATCCTCTTAGATGTGATGCGAAATCGTGGATATGGGGAAGCGGATAACGATCAGGAACTGTTATTGCATTCAGTTTCCGGTAGTCGCCGCAAGGACGCCAATCCTGTGGGTCCTTTTGTGCACCATATGAAGAGGAGATGCGGTATGAGAGGATGAGGGCCTACAAATTCCAATTTGCTGCATATATTCAAACTCAGTGTTTGCTAAGGAATGCTTAACAGGGTCCAAACGCCTAGGTTTAGAGTATGGTAAGTGTCCTTTCGTGATTATATGGTGGACTACATGATGTTTTACTGGTAAAGTATAATCTGGGGCGCTTGTAAGCGCTGGAAATTTTTTAAGCAGTTCTCCGTATTTGCTATTGATTGTAACGATGCGAGGTGATGGCGAGTCTGAGGTTCTTAATATACCAGCAGTCGTGAGTTTCGTTTTGTGGTCTATTAGTCGTTTACGTTTTAAATCTACTAGTAGATCATATTCTGTGAGGAAATCTGCACCCAGAATTGGCTTCTTAACTGCAGCTAGGGTGAAAGGAAACGCAAAAAGTCGACGAAGGCCCAAATCGATTTTTAGGAGTTTGAATCCGAAAGTTTTTATGGACGTGCCATTAGCTGCGGTAAGGTTTTGCTCAGGAATTCTCGAACATGCATCTTTAAAGAATGTGAAAGGGATGACAGATATGTCGGCCCCAGTATCTACTAAAAAGGAAAAATGATTTTTGCGACATTGAACAACTAAGCGGCGGGGCAGTGGTTGCCGATTGTCTGCCGCTGCGACAGTCGGCTTGATTAGTTTAAAGCCGAGTGAGTTTTAGACTTTGTGTCGAAATCACATGGGTTAACGCATGTATTGGCTTTACTGCCGAATCTTCGGTGGTACCAACACACTTTCGAATTCCGCTGTACTGAATTGGAACGTTTTCCTCTATGGGGTGACTTACTTTGCTTTCGAATTTTTAATGTTTTGAAAGATTGTCTTAATTGGTTAATTTCCATCCTAGCATTTTCGAGCTCTTTGCGAATTTGTTTAAATGTGTCTTTTCCTTGAGTATCTTTCGAAATTGAAGCCTGCACTGAGCTAATATTGGCAATTCGTGTGACTTCCCACACCTTGTCAGCTAAGTCTAATTTACTCTCGAATGGTTGATTAGCGGCGACAGTTAATGGAATTGTGATGGATGAGGGTAATTTTCTTTCCCATAAGGATTGTATCAAGGGGTCGTTGACTGAAGGCATAGAGCCTGCCATAATCTGCATGTGCCTGTACAGGTCAGATGGCTTGCGGTCACCTATGTCCTCAGCATTCAAAAGTTCTTCTAAACGCCTTTGTTCGGATAACGAATGTCGTTTGATTAAAGCATCCTTTAGGTTCTGATACTTTTCTTTTTCAGGGGGCTTACTTAATATATCTATTATTGTGTTAATGGCCTCAACTGGAAGGGCAGCGACAACATGCGCGTATTTAATTTCATCTTTTTTGATATTTTTTACAGTAAACTGTGCCTCTGCCGCGAGAAACCAAGCCGCCGGGGCTTGATCCCAGAATACCGGTAGTTTTATAGTAGAAATATCTGCGGGTATAGATAATTCGTTTTTAATCTCTGTATTACTGTCGTCCGCTGCGTTAGTCATCTTATATTATATTACGTCTTCCGAAAGTCGAATAAATTCAAAATATTTTCTTAAAAGAACGCAATGCTGATGTTCACTTGAACTTTCACTTATGTCGGTTACACACAAAAAAATGATTTGTTTATGAATTTTACGTTCGTTATAGGTATTCGACTTAATTATGGTTAAAATATTTAAACAATATTTAGTGTATATATATTCGTATTAATGTCCCGTATTAATTAGAAATGTATTGCTATAAGATCTATCTATGTACAAAGAATTCACCAATATTGTATTCCTATGCCAAAGGAGAATACTAATAAAAATAATTTCACTTGCCTCTATATACGTTGTTCACTAAAGCTTATATATAAAAAAAAAGGAATATATAAATTATAGAAATGAATTTTAAATTTCAAAACCCCTAAAAAATATACTGGATGAACACTGTATTATAATATAATAATATAATTATTGAATATAGTCCAATTAGAAAAATTTTGTACAGCGTTAAATGTATGTACTTATCTCGTAATTATCACTTTATCAGTAATCTTCCGTGTGTATATGATCAGATTTTATTTTCTTTCCAATCAGTAATGACAGTTGTCAGCTGATATTAATTTTAATAGAATTCAGATGGTGCTGATCCCAGGAATTCCGTACAAGATAGAAGTTTGCGATCGTAGTGCCTCTTCTGGAACTCTCGAACGATGAAATTGTGCTTTTTTTAGCATATGCACATATGCGATGACTGAAAGCATCTGCTCTGCACGTACGTCGTGGTTTGATGCACCGCAGTTATGTGAGCTTCTGTTATGTTTGTGCGTGTGTATGTTTGTAATAATTTGCCCAATTATGATGCTGGCAAAAGTACAGATGTACGAAATACCACACGTAACACAAAATTGTCGCAATTAATAAATATCGCTGGTCAGGCGCAAAGAAAATCCCTTTATTTCGATCCTATGTTGGTTCCTGAGTTTTTTATTGCTCCGTGTATGCGTCGTCGGCAGCGTCAGGAACGTCGGGGTCACCAATATTACGTCTTCGTAATTAATTTAATTTAATACGTCGAATTGATTAACACCGGCACAAACTGGAGTAACATAATTTATTGAATTTAATTAATATAAAATATACTTTAAGTTTAATTATAAAATCCTGACCGCGACTACTCTCCAACACAGCAAGAGTTCAAGTGGGTGAGCGTGCTGCTAGTCGGAAAGGAATTCGGACTTACTGTCCCTGGTCGGTCGTCTGTGTCTGTCTGTTTGTCTACGTGTAACTTTAAGTGTTACCGTTTCTTGTTTTACTTTTGTATGAATATATTTTAGTACTGCTGTTTTACTTTTGTATGAATATATTTTAGTACTGCTACAATAGAATAAGCCACAGAATTCTTGTTGCAAAGCTTTTGTGTTTTTGGCTTTCAGTTTCTCTTCGCGTATTGATTATGTTCTTATTTATCCAACCATACTTAATGTCATCTTTTTTAGAAAATCCTTCTCACCGTCATCAGAAAAATTTCTGGCGTGCCACAAAGTAGCCATGTTGGACCATTGCTCTTTACCATTTACACCAAAAATTTATGTTTTTGCCCTAATTTAATAATAAGGATTTTACTTTAGGTAGTACTAGAGAATTTTATGACCCCTATATTACTAAGAATCTGTATTGTATTTTTGTTAGACACATTTTGGAGTACGGTTGTCCTATTTGGTCTCCACTCGACACAACACAATTAGCCATCGAGCCGGTTTACCAAGAAAACAAAAACCATACAGGATTGTTTTTACTTTCAATTGTTTGCACAGGATTATAAACTCACCTGAATCTCAGTCACATTTAATATTTCTGCTCCTAGATGCTCTGTGATAAACTATCGTTTTCTTTAGGTAGCTCAACACCAAAGTAATTACAGTAAGACTAAAATTTCACCAATGTTTTTAACCGCATCTATGATTGCATCAATTTCCACTTGATGAAGTGAATTTATAAAATGTAAATCTAATTAATTTATAATTTTGTAGTAAGAAGGACTTAATAAAATTTAATGTTAATGTAATATACTAGTAAGTCGAATGGATTAAATTCGTAATTACTATAATCTGCTTATGGCCTCTTCAGAAACACTTACAATATAATTAATTCCCTTAATTAAAACGTTATCCCCTCTTCCATAGTTATTTGTCCTTTATGGTGCAATGAAAGTTTAGAGCAGACTACTTAAAATGCCATAAGAGATGATAAAAAGTACATCAATTTCCATGCGCTATATATTCAGCTTCATTTCTGTTATGAGACTTTTACTTGAAATTTCTCTCGATCCAGACGTAAAACATGAATACCAGGCTCACAACAAATAGACTTAATGGAATAAACTCTCTACACATTTGGTCTCTTTATAGATATCTGCATTTGCAAAGAGTATACATGGGGCCCTGCGTTTCTAGAGACCTAGAACGTGCTTGCAGGAAGCCAAAGTCTCTGTTCGTGTAGCTTAACCCTTAACCCCATTATCATTCATCGGGGACCCTTTCATACCTAAGTACTCATAGTTAAGTTACTTAATAGTTAATATGGAGTCTATAATCTATTGCATCCATGCTAAAATGCTTTGGTTATGATTATTATAAACGTTTATAAATTTTCATATAGAACTTTAATCGCGTAACTAAAATGGTTATTAATCGATATTTGCCTCGATTACAGTGCCACCAATCTGATTAATTTTCACTTAATCCAGTCTGCAACTTTCGGGACTCCTTTGACTCTTTTGACATGGTAGATAGTGCTGTGTAGATAGTTCATTCTTTAAACATTTCGAATATAAGAAGACGATATGCAAGATTAAAAACTTTCTCCGACATCTTTAAATATTCATTTATTAGCATACTTTTGACCGAACAACATAAAAAAAAAACAAACAACAAAGAATTGGAGTCTTCTTTTCTCCTGCTTTTTATAGTGACAAAATCTTGGATAACTTTCTTAAAACTAATTTTCCGTAAAACATCTGCTTATATACTTAGTAGAGTTAAAGCATCAAGCCTGCCTTGTTGCATAATTGTTCTTTTGAGATTTTTTATATACTTAAACTGATAAAATGACCGCTCATCTGCTTATCGTTAGTTATGTAAGAATATGCTGTATCCAATATCAACACTTGGAAAGGCACTCTCAATATTGTCGGTATTCGGCTTAATGCGAAACACAAATGCGATGACCAAAGCAAATATGCTCACCCAAGTAAAAGAGATTTCCCGTTGAAGGGAAATTGATTTATGCATTAAAACAGAAAAACAAACTCAGCTAAAATTCTAGTAATATAAAACTGAATGACAGAAGTGAAGTGGTCACTGTTCTGTTTTTTACAAGTTTATTAATTCCAATCGTTTTATACAATATTTTGTGGTTTGTTTATTAAATTAGCAAAACAAATCCGGTTCGCTAAACGGGTACTAAAATACGTAGCTGTTCATGGAATTTTTTGTTTAAAAATGACTTCAATTTTTTCAATTTCCATTTCATTTGTGCCGCTTTTCTCTTGATGCCCTGAGCACGTCCTGATTAGTTTGTTTAATGGTTAATCCGACCCTACCTAAGACGAAGCCTTGCAGTTCGAATCAATATGGAACTGATTCGTTCTGGAATAAGTTTCTCTTTTCGGATAAAATAAAGGCGAAAAAGAACCATTAATTTTGACCATCAGACCAAAAAGCTCGAATTGCTAGAGTTAATTGTACAATCCGTTGATAAAGCAAATATTACAACGAACAAGCGTGAGCAAGTTTTCTGTACATTTTCCATATCACACGTACCAACCATACTCATAAAATCCTTTCCTCTTCCATTATACCTTGCTGAGAAAGTGAATAGTCAGCATTATTATCACATACTTTAGTGAAAAAGGACGATGGGAAAGAAGAAAAAAAAATCTGCTGACTCTTATCACGTAACACCTGAAAAATGTATTTCCTGACCAAAAATTGAATCCCGGTAAACACCTCTCAGGTCAGGTGTCGGAAATTAGTTAATAAATCGTCCGTATACAAACATTTTCCACTTGAAACACTAATGGACGTTAAATCGCGATCCCATGCCATTTTCCCGGAATGAATACCATTCGAAATAATACAAAAAGAAAAAAAAACAAAAGTTGGCAATTTTCATAAATTCCCAGAGTAAAATACTTCATTTTCCCCGAGCTACGACACGTCCTTTAATTGGAAAACTTAGTTCTTCTCCCACCTCTTGATATTTTTCTCATATAACCTTCCCTGCACCATAAAGTCATAAAGTTTGAAAAGTTACAAAATTCAAGTTGTTTTGGATACTTTTCCCTCTGGCCAGCTTTAAATTGAGACTTTTACGTTTTCTGTTAACACATAATTGGACAAATTAGTCATTAAAATCTTTTGTTGAATTTATATTGTATTGATGTGTGATTGCATGTGTTGATAAAAGAAAAATTTCATTGAAATCAATATCTCGTATCTTTTGGAGTGCAATGTTGTGCATTTTGAATTAGAAACTTTCGTAGTATGGAAATGACTTGTACGACTATTTATATCAGTAAGTGTTGGAAATATTTTAATTTATGCGATAATAGCTGTAATCTAATTTTTTATTGCATGAATGATAAATGATGATAGTACATGGAGAGCTTTCCCAAGAAACAATGTGGGTATCAATTTGATTGTTGCGAACTAAACTCCTGCTGCGATAATCGCTACAATGAGTTTTGTTGCTAAATAATTGTCAATTTTTAGTTGTCTTTTCAAACCAATATCATGCGTTAAAAATGTTTGGGAACCAATTATATCTGTCTGTCAACCATTTAGTTTTTGCAACCATCTGGTGCATGTGAAGATTCTATTTTCATAATCAAATAAGAACTATATTACATTTGGAGTTGTGACAGCTTTGTGCAAACCTATGCCTCCTCAATAATATCCGAATTTTCAAGCATGCTATAAGATTGATTAGTCTGGTGACAAATGAGCACAATCATAAAAGATAAAACTAATAAGGACGAAGTAATTTACGGTAATTACAACTCGATGAGCATAAATATAGTAATGGGGTTTGGTAGACCCAGTTTATAAATATTTCCAAACTCTTAAGTGGCAAACGCAGTTCCACCGTTTTGATTAGATTCGTACAATGTAAAATTTGCTTATATTATATGAGACATACGTGGAATTGCACACATTATACCAAAATGAATCGAATCGAAACGGAGAAGTTGAGCCAAATTCAACTTTTACGTTTGACATAACCTAGAAAAATCATCTGTAAATATTTGTTTATACTCAAAGATATTTGAAACGGATTTTTTTGAGGATATAAAAAAAGACATGAATTATACGCCAAAAAAGAATGTTTTCCTGGATGGATGAAAAGCGGAAAGACAAAATCTGGTAAAATTTTTAAGTTACGTTCGCATTGAGCTTTGTAGAATTTTAGCAATAATTTCGAAATTTCTTCAGATTGCTTCCAAAGAAGCATTCTTTTGGAAGCATATCAGTAACCCTAGTATAAGTTTTCTTTTTCCAAAGCTCTTGGAATTTTATCCCCTGGATACTCTGTAATAGTAAATGAAGGCACAGATCATGAAAGCGTGACGTAAGAATATAACAAATATTTTTTGTTTTTTTTTTCAAAATTTCCATATTTCGAATAGAACCTGTTCTAATAATAAATTTAAGTATACCTATGTATACAGTATCTGGTTTAATTTGCATGGCAGAGCTATATTCTTAAGACTTATCAACACGTCTTTACTAACTTCTTTCTCCGCTCCCCTCATAACAAGATTGGAATGTAAATGTAATCCTTTAAAAATAATATTGCAATTATTTGTATCGATTGTTTCTGAATGGGCCAATTCATGGTAGCCGAGCTATGAGTGAAATCGACTGTCTTCCTCAGAAGGAATGTGAGGACAGATACGTTGTCTTGAAGAGACTGTTCACCACGAGAGCAGGTGTATCTGCTGTTCGCAGAGAAATTGAAGCCTCGTGGAGCTGAGGCACAAATCGATGTGTCTTGATCCCATGGTATTGGGCGATCAAAAGTCCGGTGAATAATCAGATTAAATGGTCAGCACCTGTATCTGATATGTATAAAAGCCCCTTATTTACTTGATATGAGACTGGGGTTGTCGAGTAAGCTGTGTATCATATCCATACTGTCGCTATGATATCCTCGGTGAGTGTTCGGATCGAGCCAAAGTTCTCTTGAAGCTTGTGGACCAGTTCAGCACGTCGAATTAATTGTGTTTTCAAAGTACAAGGAGAAACTAAGTTCTCTTGAAGGCTAAGCACCAGTTCAGCATGCCGAATTATTTGGGTTTGCAAGGGTAGACTGTCCCTATGACAACCTAGATGGAAGCCCAGTTCTCGTTGAATTGATATACGCTTGAGGTTCGTGACCTATGGAGTTGGGGTACGGATGTAGGTTGGTTGCGAACTGACAGGCGAAGGTTAGCCAAGTCGACGTGACGGATGCAGTAATAATAGTAGAGGTGCTGGACTGCGGAAGTCTGACTGTCGAAAGGTTAACTGGTTGCGATAGCAGTCGTTTCTGTAGTAGGGATCCTTGTTAATACCTAGAGGCAACCAAATACAGGAACTCTGAAAACGAGGTTATACGTTTTGGACAAGAAAGGACAAGAAAAGCATAAATTGTTCGGTCTTCTTCTTTTTTAATCTTTTAATTAATAGAAGAATCTTCGTTCTATTTAGTGGTTGAACCTTTCGACACTTGATTTTTAACAACAAAGAATAGAATCAAAATGAACATCTACGACTGTCTGAGTTGCTGGTTGACAGGGTAATAATTAATTTAGTTGTTTTGTTCGGAAAATGAATATATTGGCCTACTCACGTAATCTTTTCCAATTTTCAAAATGACTTTCGAATTGGACGAGGCCGTTTACGAAGTGCAGATAGTTTAAGTTATTTTTTAGGATGTGATTTAATTTCTTATGGTATAGTTTTATTAAGAATATGAATTTGTTCTTTAATGTCAACCCGCCACAGAATCAATCTGGAAAAATATTTCAAATTTCAGTTGAGTTCTGGAAATCATCTTCAACTATCCTGTAAAAACTTCCTTTTACTTCAACTTCAATCGAAACAAATAACATCGTCCTCCCCGCCACTCTGCTCACCATTAATGTGACTTCATCCTAAAATAGACGTTACCAAGGATTGTCCATATCAAGACTATTTTATATTAAGTTTCACCTTATATTTCCTTGAAACAGTAAAAAATATACACAAGGAAAAATCTTATGATCTTTTTTCCCTTCAACCCCACAACAACTGAATTTATGTAATACTTCCCACACCATTTAAAAGAGAAATCTTGACTTCCACAATTTTAAAAGTCACTTTTCTGTTGAACTGCTTATGTCTAAACTTGGAACTGAAAATAACATCCACGAAATGTATGTACATATTTTTGCATACATAGCAGAGCAAGAGTTTAAATTCATTCCAATTGTTTGATATGCATCACAATAAATCCAAAGGTGACAATATCGTCATCAATGAATAAGAAAATAAAAAAATAAAAGATAAATGAAGTATTTATTCGGGGTATGCAATATACCTGTAGTAGATAGTTTGATGTGCTCTTTATTGTTGGCGGTATAGTCATAAATCAAGTCTGTTTAGAAGTCGTGTAGTAATAAATTACACGGCATTTGCTTAATTCAACTAGAACTGCAATATAAAAAGTGGCAGTTCTTGGATGTGTTGTTATTTAGAAGTTTGGCTATTATGAAACTCTTCACATGTATGTAATTTAGATTTATTAGAATGCTTGTTATGTGAGAAATTTATAACGTGCTATGAGTCATTATATGACATTTCAGTTAACAGAGTTTTCCAATTATTAAATTGCTTGCAGATCGATCTTATCGAATTCTGAAATGTTGTGGAGATAGCAAGGGCTTTACTGTCCCATTCAGGTTTTCTACCTCGTCAATATTACCAATATAATGACAGGGCTAATAGAAATTAAATGCTTTAAATTTTTATATATTTTAAGCTTACTACTTCATGTATGTCTTCTTCTTATTGTTTCCTTGTGCGTTGTTTTTTTTTTTTAAATAGAGACTTCAAAATATTTTTATTTAATTCCTGATGCATAACAAAAACATCAACCAACTGACAACTAGCTATTAACTCTTACAATGTTTTTTATTTTGTTACTTACATCATAGGTTTCTTATTTTCATCTTTCGGTAATCGCCAAGTGTTTCGTCGATTTTCACATTAAACCCCACAAATACCCTAATGATTTGTCAGGTACAATGTCGCCTTATATACCACCACAGCACTCCCCCACCAGCAAAACCCTTGGGCCTTAGCAATATTTAGTGAGCGGCTTTGTGATTCGTCATGCCTGAGTAATTTATTATTGCATAACAGTATTTACATTCGGCAAGAACCACATCCATCGGAATGATGTCGTTGACCAGTGAATCGGTGCCTTGTGGTAAAAAGTTTCCAGGCATCGGCTGAGAGCACTTTGATCTGTAGGAGCTATCCGGGTAGAAATTTTGGTCAGCGATATTGTTGTTAGATGTTGTTTGCTGATCGACTTTACCAAAATAAGGTTTAAGGCAATTTACTGAACTTTTAAGCTGGCGTCTCTTTATTTTAAGTGTGAAGAAATTGCTATGTCTGTCCTTACGAAGACGTGGGAATACTTGTCAATCTCTTTGAATTTGAAGAGAGATTGTTTAGAGTGCTTTGAAGCTGGGATCGGCCTGAGGTCTGGGATGAAATCGCGTAAAATGGCGACATATTCTTTTTGGGTCAGGAACTGGTAATGATACTCCAGAGTATTCCAAAACGAGCTATCCAGGTTTGACCTAGAGCTTCGGCCACGCTTTCTGCGTTGACTATCGGGATTGCCTTAAGCCGTCGCGTAAACCAGTCGATGATAGTGAGGTAATACCTGTATCCTTGCGAATGAGCTGAGTTTATATGAGAGCAGATCAATTGGATCTTTTTCATGCGTCTACAGCAGGCAGAAAACCAAGCTGTACCGGTTAGTGCAAGATTTCTGCTAACACGAAACGCTTCTTCTTCTTCCTTTTTCTTTTTTAAGCCCACTGCGGGCGCATGCAGGTTCGATTCGTTTCGAATGAATCTGGTTTTTAAATTTTTTTAATAAAACATTTTTTCTATTTTTCTCAATTTTTTTCATTTTTTCATTTCTTTTCTTTGTTCTATTTTTTCATTTGTTTTTCAAGTCACTCAATTTTGTTATTTGAAATTTGTCAACAAAAACATATTGGGTTGTGTGATGAAATAACATATTAAAAATATTTTTTAGCTTTTGCTATATACCGGAGAATCCAAATAAATTCCTTCTTGAACAATTTTAAGTTTACTGCAGTAAAAAATCCTAAAGAATAATCTCTACTTTTATTAAAAGCCTAAAGGCAGCCAGTCTGCCTTGCATTTTATATTAACAGCAGCGCAGAATAACGTATCCGACGGGTCGACATACAATGATAGGTCTTCGAAAGTACTGTAAATAGTCTTTTGTTCATCTAGGTATATACGAGAATATTTTATTTTCGCTTAGTATAATTAATGTTCCTGGTGAACATATATTTTTCTTATATATAGAACTCAATTACTAAGTCAGTAAAGCCGGCTAAAGCGAGAGTACATAGAGTCTAATTTTGTAATTTCTATATAATATACGCATACCGAGAAACTGTTTTGTAAATACTAAGCGTATCAAGCGCTTACCTATACTGCTTCCAAGAGACATATAAGATATATCGCGTTCCCTTAGAGCAACCCTCACCTGGAAGACAGTGCTACATATATCTAGTGAATTCTGAAACTCAATGCCAGTCTTCATAACGAGGAGTCATTATCCTTAAGAGCAAACAATAGTGCTTTACATTCAAATATATCTGATACCTTTTTTTCCGATGCGTTTGCTTCGATAGGCTTATTCAGTCGATATATTCTATATATGCTGAAGCCACAGGGCCGGAAAATCAATCACGCCCTTTCATTAAGCCATCGTTACCAATAATCATAAAATACTTCTTACATGTCATTAATTCAGTCATTCTATTGTCGTGTTTTCCCAGCAGCAGGAATATCGACAAAGTATAGTCATTCCAAAATTAGCGTTTTCCAACACAACCGTCGGACTTTCGTCCAATTAGTCTGTCGTGCTTTTTATCAAAAGAACTGGAGAAGCTTATATCCGGTCAGAAGTTGAACACTGCCGAAACAATAATCTGTTGTCATATTGGTAATCTGGTTTTTGCTCTTTACATAGCTGTGAGCCTTCAGTCTTAAAAGTTACCACCAATATTAGACGTACTATCGATTTCTTCAAGGTATTTGACAGTATGATTGATACGCGGCCAGCGTTTAAAAATAAATGACTGTCTTTCATCCTCTCTACCATCAAAATATGGAATACAGCAAGGATCAATCCTTGGCCCACTGCTCTTCAGCGCCTATATAAATTATCTACCTAATACACTAACAGATGGTCGGATCCATTTGTACGTTGATGACGTTCATCGGTCTTCTCGATTGCGTGGTCCAACTATGGACGACCTATTTTGAATAAATTCGTGGGCCCGATATAATAAATAATTCCTAAATTCAGTTAAGTTGCAATGCATATTTTAGAGCATATCTGGATCGACATCCTGGATTGACGTGGGCACCGAAGCAAAATGGCATGCTTGCAATTTGGTAAGGTATCTTATTTCTGACTGCCCCGGAAGAAGTGGTAGGTAGGCTGTTCAGGAGGTCCCTTCAAAAGGTACCATTACTGCAGTATTGATTCTGAAAAAGAAAACTCCTACCAGTGCTTAGCCTGCTATCGTGGCGTAGCCAGTGCTTAATGTGCCTGACATTTTCAGAGAGACAAAAATTATTACGGCTGAAAGAGGGGGAAGAATATGGTCGATCAGGCGATGCTACCTACTCAGTGCTAGTAAAGCCAGTCACTTTAACACGATCAGACGCGGAGGAGGACGATAGTGGAGCTTATTTTCGAAGGTTGTTATGAGAGAGGCGGAAACATCTCTCGAGCAACTTTCGGACTGCGAGACGACCAGCTCGGATGGGACTGGCTTCTCGAACTTCCGTGGCTATGAGTCGTGTGGTTGTGCCATCTAGACTGATATTCAGTTCGCATCTGCGAGCGAGATGGCGACTAATCTGTCTATATCTGTAGTAAGCGAGCTGTTGGCGTTGTTACTTCCGCAGCTTCGACTCCGTTAACTGGAGTCCTACAAGCGTTGTTAGCATCTTCTCAAGAAGGTAGAGTAGGTGATTCAGGAGCATCGTTTCGACTATTCTCCTCGTCAGTAGATGCCGTTCTATCATGGTTTGAGCTTTTGATCTCATTGCCCTAATACCGAGGGTTTAATTGCGCATATAAGACCACAATACTATTGAACATATAAAAATGTTCGATGTAGACATAACAATTCTGCAGGAGACGAATGTAACATAAGATATTTACACACAACTTGGACGTTATGCTTACCTACACACGAGCCATGCAATGCCCCGCCAAGGCTCAAAGGGGGCAATCATTGTATCCAAAAAAATTACGCTATCGTCTGTTGTTTATACAGACATCTTCCCAGGTTAAATTTCTTCCTTGAACGTATATGACAAAGATACTAAGGTATAGAAACTTTCCTCATGACCAGGACTTTACACGACAAGTCATTGATAGTGTTCAATCATATCTGAAGCATTTTAGTGGTGAAACTATCCTTGCAGGTGATTTCAACTGTACCGTAAGTGCCTCAATCGAACAGCATTCCAGAGTTGAGTTAAATTCTGTTAATGCTGTTTCATTTGGGAGATTTTTGTTTACTTCCTGATCCAATAACCTCATAGATTTAATCGCTTTATTGCATAACATCAACCGCATCTACCTATCTCATATTTCTCTCGTTGACTAAACGTTTGGAACTAAGAATTTCATCTAAAAGTTAATATGGTTAATGTATGGAGAGTTACATCTATACACAAAATTCCACGTGTATTTTTCCTGTCTATAAAAACCGGTGCAACTAAGATTTTTTCCACAATTTTTATTCAGTGCGAAGTTTATAGCAATTATCCGCTTTCTCAGTTTCATGTAAGCAGCTGGATTCTCTTCAGTTCTCTGTACGTAGAAAATGTGCAAAAAAATAATGCTCGTTCAGTAATTAGAGGCTGTGATCCTAGACAACGCTTTTACCAACTGAGCTACCAAGGCCATAACAAATAAAGGATGCAAGCACATAATTGATCACCTTTATCGGTGTCAATACATACATATATCTACTTAGTACCAACATTTTTATTCTTAGCGCATTCAGAGACAAATTAATTTTATTACAATCTAATTTAATTGGAATGTCAAAGATGACAAATTTTTTAAATAATTGCATAGTTTTTCGTGATTTTTTAAATATATTTTTCCACACTTTTCTTTTACTGAATTAATCTCCTCCTATTTGTATTGATTCTGTGCAAGTAATATTATGTGAATAAGTACAAAGTTTAGATGCACCAAAAATCCCTCATTATTAATTCGAAACATATTCCAAATATCAACGTTAATCGTATTCAAAATGAGTTGATGTTGAAATTTTTCCAGCTAAAAGATAAAAAACAAATTACATTTAGTACGTTAAAAAAATTGCCTGAAAACATAATTTCAAATTATTACCGTTTCTTCAAGACGTTCATCACATTTGATATTGATTACAGCTAAAAAATTGTTCCGCATTCGTAATTTATTTGAAATAAGATCTAGAATCAATGTCATTGTGAGGAACTCTAATTGGATTGTTAGGTATAACAATATAACAACTACTTCACCAATATTAGGTGCATATCCTAAGATGTATAAAGATCCTACACAATACATTAAAGCCATTATCAGTTGAAAGTTTTCTGTGATTTCTCGAATAGTTTGAAAAATATCTGCGTATATTTTAGCAATTTTATCAATTCTGTCACTGTAGTCACAATGCACTTGCATTAGAATATGTCTTTTTTCGTACTTCACACTTAACTGGTATATTTCACTACAAGTTTGATTGATATATCTTTCAAGTGCTTTCAGTTCAACTGCCATTACGAGAAAAGCAATAAAGATTGAAATAGAACTTATCATATTAAAAGTGCGAATGTAGCTCATCATTACATTTGAATTATCAATTTTTAGCACAATAATATATGTAAGTGATGTGGAAAAGATTTTATATAGTACTAAAGCAAAACGTTTGGTGTCAAGTAAATTCTGTAATATCTGAAATTTCCTTCCAAATTTTCAGAGAACGATTTAAAGTGATTACAATTGATTTTCGTCTCACTAGAAATATCACAAAGTAAGTTATGTGAATATTAATGTACATACAAATGGCCACAAAACGCACAAAACTCATAACAGAATATTCATGATAAATGAACTTCGTGTCCATTATTACTAGTTTTGTTATGGGAATCATTATTATAGATAAGCAGATACACATTACAATGGAATATACCAAAAGAACATTGGACTGTCGAAAAACTTTGTAATTTTTTTTTTCTTCAAGAAAGAATTTTTTGGGATATCTCCGGTATATGTATAGCAAAAGCTAAAAAATGTTCTAATTTGTTATTTCATCACACAACCCATTAATTTTTGATGACAAGTTTCAAGTCTTGGTTTGACTCATCAACAGGTCCCAAATAGCGAAATTGGGTGATTAGAAAAACAAATGAAAAAATGAAAAAAGAAGAAAGAAATGAAAAGTTTAAGAAAAATAGAAAAAAACAATTTTTTTATTTATTAAAAAAATTTTAAAAATTTTAAAAAACAGATTCATTCGAAGCGAATCGAACCTGTATACGCCACGCAGTGGGCTGAAAAATGAAGAAGAAAAAGGAAGAAGAAGAAGCGTTTCGTGTCAGCAGAAAACCTTCCACTCATCGGTGCAGCTTGGTTTTCTGCCTGCTGCAGACGCTTGAAAATAGATCAAACCGATCTCTTCTCATATAAACTCAGAATAAATTCTGGGTGTGAATTATATGAGGAAAAAACACTCCTATACAATCCCAGGAGGAATAATGAATAAAAAGAGATTACTCTTTTGGACTTTTTACCGGGTTAAACTTAATTTTCTTCAAGAAAGAATTTTTTGGGATATCTCCGGTATATGTATAGCAAAAGCTAAAAAATATAGGAGTGTTTTTTCCTCATATAATTCACACCCAGAATTTATTCTGAGTTTATATGAGAAGAGATCGGTTTGATCTATTTTCAAGCGTCTGCAGCAGGCAGAAAACCAAGCTGCACCGATGAGTGGAAGGTTTTCTGCTGACACGAAACGCTTCTTCTTCTTCCTTTTTCTTCTTCATTTTTCAGCCCACTGCGTGGCGTATACAGGTTCGATTCGCTTCGAATGAATCTGTTTTTTTAAAATTTTTAAAATTTTTTTAATAAATAAAAAAATTGTTTTTTTCTATTTTTCTTAAACTTTTCATTTCTTTCTTCTTTTTTCATTTTTTCATTTGTTTTTCTAATCACCCAATTTCGCTATTTGGGACCTGTTGATGAGTCAAACCAAGACTTGAAACTTGTCATCAAAAATTAATGGGTTGTGTGATGAAATAACAAATTAGAACATTTTTTAGCTTTTGCTATACATATACCGGAGATATCCCAAAAAATTCTTTCTTGAAGAAAATTAAGTTTAACCCGGTAAAAAGTCCAAAAGAGTAATCTCTTTTTATTCATTATTCCTCCTGGGATTGTATAGGAGTGTTTTTTCCTCATATAATTCACACCCAGAATTTATTCTGAGTTTATATGAGAAGAGATCGGTTTGATCTATTTTCAAGCGTCTGCAGCAGGCAGAAAACCAAGCTGCACCGATGAGTGGAAGGTTTTCTGCTGACACGAAACGCTTCTTCTTCTTCCTTTTTCTTCTTCATTTTTCAGCCCACTGCGTGGCGTATACAGGTTCGATTCGCTTCGAATGAATCTGTTTTTTTAAAATTTTTAAAATTTTTTTAATAAATAAAAAAATTGTTTTTTTCTATTTTTCTTAAACTTTTCATTTCTTTCTTCTTTTTTCATTTTTTCATTTGTTTTTCTAATCACCCAATTTCGCTATTTGGGACCTGTTGATGAGTCAAACCAAGACTTGAAACTTGTCATCAAAAATTAATGGGTTGTGTGATGAAATAACAAATTAGAACATTTTTTAGCTTTTGCTATACATATACCGGAGATATCCCAAAAAATTCTTTCTTGAAGAAAATTAAGTTTAACCCGGTAAAAAGTCCAAAAGAGTAATCTCTTTTTATTCATTATTCCTCCTGGGATTGTATAGGAGTGTTTTTTCCTCATATAATTCACACCCAGAATTTATTCTGAGTTTATATGAGAAGAGATCGGTTTGATCTATTTTCAAGCGTCTGCAGCAGGCAGAAAACCAAGCTGCACCGATGAGTGGAAGGTTTTCTGCTGACACGAAACGCTTCTTCTTCTTCCTTTTTCTTCTTCATTTTTCAGCCCACTGCGTGGCGTATACAGGTTCGATTCGCTTCGAATGAATCTGTTTTTTTTAAAATTTTTAAAATTTTTTTTAATAAATAAAAAAATTGTTTTTTTCTATTTTTCTTAAACTTTTCATTTCTTTCTTCTTTTTTCATTTTTTCATTTGTTTTTCTAATCACCCAATTTCGCTATTTGGGACCTGTTGATGAGTCAAACCAAGACTTGAAACTTGTCATCAAAAATTAATGGGTTGTGTGATGAAATAACAAATTAGAACATTTTTTAGCTTTTGCTATACATATACCGGAGATATCCCAAAAAATTCTTTCTTGAAGAAAATTAAGTTTAACCCGGTAAAAAGTCCAAAAGAGTAATCTCTTTTTATTCATTATTCCTCCTGGGATTGTATAGGAGTGTTTTTTCCTCATATAATTCACACCCAGAATTTATTCTGAGTTTATATGAGAAGAGATCGGTTTGATCTATTTTCAAGCGTCTGCAGCAGGCAGAAAACCAAGCTGCACCGATGAGTGGAAGGTTTTCTGCTGACACGAAACGCTTCTTCTTCTTCCTTTTTCTTCTTCATTTTTCAGCCCACTGCGTGGCGTATACAGGTTCGATTCGCTTCGAATGAATCTGTTTTTTTAAAATTTTTAAAATTTTTTTAATAAATAAAAAAATTGTTTTTTTCTATTTTTCTTAAACTTTTCATTTCTTTCTTCTTTTTTCATTTTTTCATTTGTTTTTCTAATCACCCAATTTCGCTATTTGGGACCTGTTGATGAGTCAAACCAAGACTTGAAACTTGTCATCAAAAATTAATGGGTTGTGTGATGAAATAACAAATTAGAACATTTTTTAGCTTTTGCTATACATATACCGGAGATATCCCAAAAAATTCTTTCTTGAAGAAAATTAAGTTTAACCCGGTAAAAAGTCCAAAAGAGTAATCTCTTTTTATTCATTTGTAATTTTTGTCGAAACGGAAACTTATTATAAGTCCACAAAACTGATACAAGTAATTTAGGAACCAGAGTCCTAGGAAAAAAGTGCGATTAATTCTATTCAACATTTTGTGAAATAACTAGGTGTCCTGTATATGTTCATGATGCAATCCTTATTCTCAACAGCGTACAGAAAATTTATGAAACCTTTCATTTATCCAAATGCTATAATTTAATGTTTCAATAATACTAATGCATATTAGAAAGATAACAGCAGCAAAAACTATGGGTGGGGAGGAAGGAGGGTGGGTACGGTTCTTTAGAATTCACTCTACACAACTCAAATATTTGTACAATATTCTAGAATCGATTTTTTTGAAAATGTTCAATACCATGCAAAATATTTCTGTAATCGACTTTAAAAAAAAGTTGAAAACATCTCGATAAGTAAAAGAATTTTTCCGATAATTCAAATAGAAGAGCAATAGAATTGGAATTGCTTGAACTGTGTAGCTTGGCTGTACGAGATTATTAAAGCGTGAGATTTTTTAAGAACAAACAAAAAATGCTATAAAACATCAATAAAATCTCACGATCATTTCAAGAGAAAAAATAAGTGCTGAACCACAACAACCTACAACTTGCGTTTTGAAAATTTCCAATGTTCTAAATTCCACAATTTTAAGAATAAATTTGTATAGCTTAAATTTACTGCGATTTTGAAAGTATAGAATTCGAAAACTTAAAATTTTGGATAAGGCGTAGCAGGCATTTTCCACTATCGCAAATAATCTGGGGGATTTAGAATGGTATTTTTTACAAAAAAAAAAATGGGGAATTTGTAAAATGAGTTTTGGAAATAAGTAAAAATAAGTATCATCTGAACTAGAGTAACAAATTTTATTTGGATACCACTTTCATTTCCTCTAACACATTTTTTACGTCAAGATTTGATTTGGTGCAAAGGATTCTCAAATTTTATTTCGAATTACGTAGTATTTTTGGAGTATTACGTAACATTTCTGTTATGGCAATATTCTTATTTTCCAAAATCTCTCTAACAAAATTCTAAGTCCTAAATATCTCTTACGGTTTGACAGAGTCTGTAAAACCTGAGAATAAATAAAAATTAGATTTGCGCAATATATGGAACAGAAATTATGGGTTAGTGTTAAGTCTTAGATGCTGTATGTATATATTATTTTTAGGATGGAATCGACCAATAATTACAAAATCGATATCTGAGTATGCATAGAGTACAGATATATAAAAGTGTCATAATAAAAATGTTATTAGTATATAGAAATTCGTAACATAAAACTACAACAAATACTACATCGCTAAAAAAGATACTATGGTCCAAAAATTATATATTGCGAAATAAAATAAAAATATTAAAAGTAAAATTCTTTATCAATATAGAAAAAACCATTTATTATTTGTTTAAATATATTCTAAAGGATTAATCAAATAAACCATTTTTCCTTTCTCATATTCATGAGAAAATCTGGCATTTAAAAATTGATGCCCGAAGAATTAAATTGGTGTTTGAAGAGGAATAAAAAAAAGATTCAACTTTTAAACTGCAATCCCCCCCCCCCCCCCATATATATAAATAATCTTTATTATGTGTTGCGCATAATGTCTCTATTTACCTACTTGTATATGCATAAAGCGCTTTTTTTCCCGCTGGGTGCTGATGATGTTCAGTTGTACTTGTAGCTGCGACCAATTCCATCACAATAAATCTAAATAACGCAACACTAAAATATTAAAAGTCAACAGCTTCGTATTATAGACGTATTGAATTCGACGCGCTTCGCACTGATTCAAGCGAGGATCCTGTCGGAATCGTTATTCAATCTAAATTGACTTATGTTATATTCCCTCTGGAGCTCGCAAGATTTGATACTCTTTAGAGTAAACGAAATCAAAAGTAACTGTCATCAGCGAAACTATGTTTTGGAATGTATGTAAGCGAAAGTAGATCGTTAATGAAAATTATGGAAAGAGACGGAGAGATAACCGGACCTTAGGGCACACCGGCATTTATAGGGTGAACTTTAGAATACAACCCGTATTAGGCGACTATATAAAAAAATATTAAACCATAATAGAATAGAAATAGAATAGGAGACTAGAGATTAATTGATTTTAGTATGATTAAAATTAAAAGGGCACAATGGCAGAATCTATAAAAGGCTTTTTAAATATCTAGGGCAGCTATCTAGGACTCACGAAAGTTTTGGACACTATACGGGGTCTCTCCGGCATATTGGTCCATAGGGCGGGAGATGATAGTAGTCACTTAGACAAACAAAAACTTGTAACATTTTTTTGAATATGAGCTAAGGTCGAAGTAAAACAAAATGGTAACCAAAACCGAGAATTTTATTTTAGACCACCATAACTTCGGAGAGGTGAGGAGTACGGAGCTCGTACAATTGATTCTTAACGGAAACCGTCCACCCTATACTTTTATTGATAATGAATGTTTTGTAAAAAAAACAGCGTATTTTTTTAATCATTCTGTAACTCCCGAACGGTTGATATGCCTTCCTCCTTGCATTCAATTCTTTGTTTGGCAAAGCGAGTATACTGTCACCTCTTGGCTGTATGTGGCTCCATGTCTGAAACACTCTGAACAGAATCGTATACGTTTCCAACATTCCGCAAGAACAGCCACCAAGTTTCCATATGAGCGTTCACAGTGGAAGCCACATTGGCAATCCTCATTAACGATTAGTTGATTAGTTTCTAGATTCTTCATTAATTTGGACTTATATTGATAGTTTAAAAAAACCTTCAAATAATCGAAGTGACTGCAATTGGTTCATAATTTTGGGGATCGTTTCCCTCTACTCTCCATTTTTGGGAATTGGCGGAACGTGGCCTAGTTATTCTGTCTAATAAGACAAGTAGAAAAGTTTGCGCATAGGTGTAGTCAAGGATGCCATACAGATCATGATGAATGGGAGACGAGAAACCATCAAAGCATGTGCCTTTGGAGACGTTGAATCTTTTAGGGACCTCTTAAGAACATCTTTCGTACATGGGAGATGCAAAATAAGTGGAAGACCAGAATTAGAAGCGAATGTAGCTGCTAGATTAGTAGCTTTATCCAAAGAGTCAATAATCGCTTCAGAATTGTTAAGTAGTAAATGCATGGAGGAACTGGTGGAGTTGCTCCTGATGGTTTTAACGGAAGACCAGAAACCTTTGCTGCTTTTGGTCAGAAATGCACTTTTCTCTGTTTATAATGGACTTATAGGTGTTTCGTGCAGTCTTGTAGTCATGTTTCAGTTTGTGACATGAAAGTTATTGATAATTGCGAAAAGCAGGCTCTTTAGTTATTTTACCTTGGTTGCACTTATCATTTACCCAAGAGCGATTTTGTTTGTAGAAATCTGCTATAAGAATAAGAGATGTATACACGGCTACAAAGACTTAGTATACCCTAATGAGCACTCATTGACTTTCCTCAATACAAAATAGATTAACCAATCAATCCTCCTGAGATATAGATTGAGACTTACTCAAGCTGCAATTTTATAGTTTCAGATAGGCCTACTTTCAAATCTTCTCAGTGCAGGTTTTTGGTGGTAAATTGAGTCGTGATTAACTGAATTACCAAGTGGGGAACAGACGGAGTTTGAAGATTTAATAAGTTGAGCTGATAGAAAAACCCTGTATCTCCAACTGTATTAGGAACTCGTGTTGTTGCAACAACTGATTGTTGCACATTAAGAGATTCACATAAGACATTCAACGAATCATCCTGGAGGGATTGTCAGCGAGTATTCTCTTGTAAATTTAGAAGACTTGAACCCAGAACTGCCAATTTTTATACACATTTGCTTGAATTCATAATGAATTTATTTTATTTTAATTTTCCTATTCCAGATGGTATCAATCTGTAGCGTCGTGTACTCGTATATTAAAATTTTTTTTAAATTAATTTTTAGAATATTTTTCAAAGTTAACAGGAAGTTATAGTCCCACCATAATCTTATGTTGGAAGAGAAGAGAACTTAATTTTTAAATTTTATGTCAACAACTGTTGCTGTGTATTTATTTTTTTATATTTTTGCTACCTTAATTAAGTATCGTCTTGAGAATGATATCAGTTAAATTTACTCCGCAATTTATAGTCACTTGTATCTAAATAGGCCAAGTGTGGAAGTAACAAAACAATTTTCTTAACATCAATAAATCTAATTCTTGAAAATTTTAACTATTTAAGAAAAAAATAAAGAGAAAGAAAAAAAAAACACTTCATCTGCTGCTTCTTCCAGAGAAACATGCATAAAACGCGACGAAGGTATATTCAACAAAAGGATCATCTCTTCCTACAGGGTTTAAACAAACTAAGTGGTCCTCATTTAGCTATTACCATTTGCAAAAATAGAAAAAATTTTATATTCGCTCGTGGAAAATCTTATGTATAATGAAAAGAGAGAAATGAGTCTATTAATTCTAAGAAACAAATTAATATCATCTTGTCGTCCTTCAATAATCATCCGAGATTTTTCTCGATATCAAAAGAAATTTAGCTGCTTATTCTACGACAACACTCATTCTCTCAACCTCGACCTGTTTAGCATACCCTGTCGAGAATACCTTTGAGGAAATTATTTTATTTTTCTGCTAAATTCATCGCTGGAATTTGATTCCAATTGTGATAGATTAGTTATAAGCAATTGAAATATTTTGTTTTATTGTGTTGTTACTTCTATGACGATGCAGACACTTATAAAATTCTTAAGATTACATTTACATAGTTTAATGAAATGTTAGTTATTAAATATATCTTTCATATACATATATTTTTTCAAAGCTATTGGTACTAAAATATGTTCACTTCCGAAAACATCAGAAGTATGAATACCATATATTGAAAAAAAGAAAAATCAACTTGAGTTCGTTCAAATTTTGTCAACTCCTATTCCGAAAGTACTTCAAGAAGGAAATAACAATTTTGACTTTTTTCTTTTGAAATATAACTTCAAAACCAACTAACAAGTAGCAACTTAGTTAACATTTAATTAGATTTAATCTCAATGCATGGCTTGATATATAAGTTAGTAGTTATTATAATGTATGTATGCCTTTGACTTCACGACGCGACGACACAAAAGTTTCCACAATGTCTGGGTGGTTTGGACAGTTTTTGGTTTTCAAAAGTAAATTTATATCAATGGCCCAGGAAGAAGTTGAGTTTTCAGAAACTTGACCTTTGCCATTTGAAAATAAATATATTATTTTCCGAGAAGATTTAATCTAAACTAGTTGAAGGGAAGAAAAGTTTGAACATTTTCACATTTTAGTATGCCTTAGAAATGCTTCGGTATATGTATATGAGGGAACTTTTAATGTTTTCATTTTCTAAGAATTTGCTTTTAAAATAACGATTCATACCTAAGTAATGCGCTTTCACAAAGTGGTTCATTTTATCAAAAGACTCGATCATTTGATCAGGATTTTATTTGTGCGGTACAGGGGTAAGTTTTATCTGATTTCATATGGAATTGAGTACAAGAATTCAGGATTATCTCACCTCATTTAGTAGGATACGAAAAAAAACATAAGTACGAACCTAAAATTTATTACTGCGATTATTACTATCTTCAACATGAAGATGATAGTACTAATCGATCTCTTATGTGCCTGTAAATAGTCGAACATGTTGAGAATCATAGGCTACTTTCGCCATGCCAATCAGGTTTCCATTCATATCATAGTTATGATATTGCAGGACTAAAAGTATCCATTGACATTAGAACTGCTCTTGTAGTACTTCTGTACTTTTTGACTATGTTGAGCAATAATCTCTTGCGATATCCAAGCTACCTTGGGAGTAAAATTTCAGTACATATGCAATAGAATTAGCCAGAAACTATCTTCATAACTGGTTACAGTATGTCAGAGTTTGTCAAGGGATGGTTTGCTGGTACGTGGTGTGCCGCAAGGTTCAGTTCTTGGCCCGTTGTTGCTACGTGTCTATATCAACGAACATTCTAAAGTAGTACATGATGATACTGTGCACATGTATACAGACGAGGTACAATTGCACCTTAGCAGACCTATGGGACTTATAGAATATTGCATTGAGCGTATCAATCGCGATCTCAGCAGAATCACTGAATATTTATCATGAAATGGGTTCCTTCTCAACTCTGCAAAGTCGAAATCTATCGCCTTCTATAGTATATATATAGTATATATTGTATATATATATATATATAGTATATATATATATTGTTATGAACTAATTTATGAACTGGTGCGATAATTTTAGCTCGATTATTCGTAAAATTTATGTTGAGCTGCGAAAACTGCGATTCTCCCCAAACTTTTCATCTGCAAACATCCTGCTATGTCCGGCCCTGGATTGTTTTCTATCCACGAAGAAAGGTTTCCCTTCTTGCTGAACAAGGTAAATATTTCACATCGATAATAGAAGTTTCTTGTATCCGAGTGATTAAGGTAAAAAGGTGATAAATACCGACAGTCTGAAACATGTATGTATTTGTGTTATGTAGGGGTTAGGGTCTTGAAGTATCTTCTTAAGATTATTAACCGAGAGACCTAAAAGGTAGTCCTCGTTTGAGGTACGCTTTCGTATAAAGAAGGCTTGTAGAAGTAGGACAGGTCTCCTGTAAAGTCCGGTATATATCAGCCCGAAGAATCCTTTTTTATACAGTGCCAATATACCTTGCATAAGTTTGCGGAACGGTGGGTCAGTTGGGGAAATGAAGTTTCCTGACATGAAGTGGGCATATCTAATGGGATCATCTGATTAGAGTAGTGTGGTAGATTATGGGTCATCCGAAAGTTGCCGATATGCATAAAGATTAAAAGATGTTAATGCGAAGATCGAACTTTGATTAAGTCAACTTCAGTCATTTAAACTCCTGGGGTTTAATGTTGAAATTCCGGGATGAAAGAAAACTATGAATGATCTGGGTTAGGTAAGGTGGAAACTCAGTATTAATAATTTTCGGAATGTGCCAGCTTGTCCAAATAAACTCCAAAGCTTTGTCGACAGCAAAAAATTACCCTATCGTATGCTGCTTTTTGTGGAATCGGGCAGGAATATGAACAGGGTGTGAAATTTAGAGCTCTGAAACCAATTGCCTTGTATTGCTGTTAAAATCGGATGCAAGTGTGCTCTACGTGTTGCTGGACTATATTTGCAAAAAATTTGCGCCGGTTGAGAGAAATTGGGCAGAACATATTTAGGTTTTTTATTGGGAGTAGCACTACACGAACAATTTTTAATTTTTTCATACATCAGAAAAACATGAGTTGTTAAAACAATAATTAAAGATAATTGTCGGAGTTCCTCGTGGTTATCGAGGAAAGGTTTTTGACACTTTGAAACATTATTACGGACGTTATCTGGATCGGCGGACTTTTTGCCTTTAATTGTCCTGATCAGAGCGAAAACGTGAGTCAAGTTTCAGAAAATAGTGAAGTCATCCGTTTTTAAGGAACGCATTTATGGAATTGAAGAATTGCCTACTGTTTGAGCAATGAACTCCCCAACGGTCGTATCTACTTTGGTTCGAAAATTTGCAATGCATAGGAAATAATTGTACTAATTACAGACTCGTGCCCACCGGAGGGGTTTTGGGGGTTGAAATCATTCCCATGGATCAAATTTTAATTGAATCTGTATGCATTGTATAGCAACGAGATTATGGCCACATATTACATATTGAGACAGTAGCTCTCGAAAATTATCTCTATGCAAACTCACCTAGCTAACCTTGAAACTGATCAACGGACAAATGTTGGTTTAGATGTAGTGCGTTACATCTTACATTATACGTACGCTATTTTAAATCCAAGCCTTGGGAAAATTCTTGTTGATGCCAATTTAGATATGGATATCTGTCGACTTTTTTGTAAAAAGCTACGGTCGGAAAGTATAATAAAATTATTTTATAATTTTATAATGCATTCGTAAATGCTGACGAAATCTGATCCGGTATTTCTTAGTAAAGGCGCGCTTACAACAGATCGTTATTTATCACGCCAATCCTATCCGAAATTCTGAATTTTGTGAAGAAGAAGGAAAAAGCAAAAAGCAAAAAAAATGTTGTGCAGCAACGAGGGGGAAACGAGATGAGTGCGTGGCAACTTACGTCGATGTGCTCTGGAAATTATTTCGACATGGAAAAATACAACCATGTCAACTGCTGCTCTTCAATTGCTTTCAGCCAGCAAAACCTTTAATTTTCCAGCAGCGATTCTGCTTCTTCATTCAGTACACTTTTCGGCTTTATCGTTGAGCTGAGCTTTGCAAGTAACAAATCAAGACTCCACAGAAGCTAGATACTGCAAAGGAAGAACATGTGTGTGGAAAAAGGAAAGCAATAGATAGTTTGAAGCCAACTTTTTTAAACAATAAAAACTAATTGCCAAGCCAAGGCTGGTATCTCATCAAACCAAAGGGTGCAATGTAATCATTAACACATTTGCAGATTCTTATTGTGTGTCGATATAAAGGGTGCCAAGATGGTTCTCCAAAGAGCCCACTTTATAAAATGTCTCTCGATTCATGATTGCAAGCAATTTTTAGAAATTTAATTTTTATTTAAACAGAACTTTTTTTTTTTATAGAACTTTTTTACATTTTATTGGAATATTAACATTTTTCAAATTAGGCACCTTTTTTAAAACAGTTAGATTCCTGTTTCACGCCTTCTGCTCACCATATAATATGTATTAGACTGATATATAAAATAAAACCAATATGAAAACCGACTCTGAAAACTATTTCGAATACGTAGCATAGTGTTAACGAAATGAATTATATTGTGGAGTAGTGCCCGAAAAATCGGAAGACCGAGCGTATAAAACATAATTAAAGCAAAATAATTACAGCGAGAAATAAAAGTCGCCACAATCTTCAAACTAACCTTAATTTTGATCTGGTCAGTACCCATCTAATGGACAGTTTTTTGAAATGTCGCAACGTTTCGTCAAGCTTCTTATGTCTTTTTCCGGAGCAAATGAAAACTTAAGATGAAATAGCGTGTGGATAATTGGAAACGTATACTTTTACATGGCAACCTGAAGTATGTATCAATGAAGTCAAGATCTAGCGGCGCTAAATTGATAAAACAATTAAAAATTCTCTCGAGTTTCTTGATATCTGCAGTAAGGATGCATTTCCAAATGCCCATATACCTGTGATAATTATGTCACATGTGACCACACGAATGGGCGTTCATTTTCTACAATTCTAAATGATTTTTTTTTTGTACCTTGGCTTATCAATTTATTGAAACAAAGAAGAAAAGAATTTCTATGTACATATTGAATATATTCTTCGTACAAGTTTTTCATTAAGCGGTACACGATATTAATTAAAGTACTTAAATCTACAAATACAAGAATTTTGTTTGTAGTTTTCTATCTTAAAACTCCCTCTTTTGAAAGATCCTGCGCACGGGCCTGACTATTTGAAAGTTGACTGGAAGTATTCGGAAAAAGTCTTGCATTTATTTTGGCGAGGCCTGAATGATCGTTTTGCGGAGTTTAGTTTTTCTGTTTAAAACCTTTTAATGTCCTACATACACGCTATATGGATCGGGTAGAATACAAGTACCTTTGAACTTTTTTCAAGTAAACCAATGGTAGAGTTTGAGAAAAAGTTTGTTATATATACATGATCTACATGATTATGCAGATATGAAATCACGTTGCTTACAAGAATGGAGATCAAAGACTTAACCAAATAATCCACAACTCATAACCGGGGGAAGAACAAAAATAATCTGCATCCACAGTTTTATTGTTTTCAAGTCGTTTTAGTTCTGTTAATACTTCTACAAAATTCAACCAAATATTGCTAATATTTATAGAATCTGACAGATTCCTTGCTCCTTGACCTCATGGGATAACCTTTTTGGAACCAGTAATCTGATGATATATCTCAGCTCTTTATACTTTGTAGCCCCTACCTCCCCTGATTTGAAATAAAGTAGGTACCTAATAGCCTACCTATTTTACTGCCCCGCACTCAGAGTGTTCGCATTGGACGAATTCGATTTCTTCAGAATCCTTACAGCTCCTGCAGAAATCTTTCGCCACTCTTTCCGGTCTCGTGGTTTCATATAGCCCAATGACCCGTAATGACCTCTACTCGATTACTGGTATCAGTTTATACTACCATTAAGGAGTTATTTGTCGTCTTCCTGTGCATGTGTTGGCCATAATTTTTATCTGTTGAAATAGTTCTTTTGCAGCTGCTATTGGTTTCATTACAGCGCAAACAAGTCTGGGCAATTTCCAGGTCAAGGAAGTGACTCTTATCTTAGTACTTCACTGCAAAGATTTATCTATTAAATAAGTGATTAATTAGTAATCATTTGAACCAAATAATTGTACAAAAATTTCTCTGAATACTTATAGATTTAGCACACTAAGGCGGTGCAGAATCATCCTCAAATTTGGGTACAGCAAACTGGAAATTACTTAATTCTAAAATACTTGTCAGGATACAATTTTCTTGATTTTTGTATATGCTACAGTATTTGCAGAGCCATCAAAACAATATAAATTACTAAAATCTTCCGCGCAAGTGCATCTCCACCCTCCCAATTATGCATTCATCGAAATAACCTTCATCTCGTCACTGGTCTCTCGTTTAACAGCTCCCATAATATTAAATTTTGAGTCATCTGAAAAAGTTATATTTTTCCAATCGGAAGAAGTCTAATTCATTATTTTCTTTATCCATTGAAGGTTTTGCTTCGATATCCTTCTGGTCAATAGTGGATTCTTTGCCGGTATACGAGCCGGTAAACCGAATTTTCGAAGTAGTCGGTTATCTGTTCTAGAATTTTTTTGCATTGTGTATCTTCCCCCAATTCTCTTCTCAGTTAACTCAAATTCACAAATCAACCTCTTAAGGTAAGACGCTCCAAAGTATGCTTACTAGATTTACAAAATCCAATTTTTCAAGCAATTTTTCGATTTGAATAAGTTAGATCTTTAAGAGCAGTTATTGTTGCTTCTACTTCCCAGACATTTTCTTTCGATTCACCATCTAGGCCAGAAAATTACTGTAAATTCATAGTATGATGATCAAAATCAGCTGAAACTAAGGGTTAGGACAGATACAAAAAAAAAACAAAAATGTAACATTAGCTGTGTTCTTTTGTGTCCGCAGAACAGAGAAGAACGAAAAATACACAAAAGAACGCTTCATACATTTTCATAGAAGATGTATAAATGAGGCGAACAGTACAAATAGTTCGCTTCAATCGACAGAACAATTTGTTCTCTCCAGTATATGAGAGTTCTAGTACAAGGTACACAAAAGAACACAGCTATTGTTAAAAATAAAAACATTCCCACCTTGAAAGCCTCTTCAGGGTCCCAAGGGCTTTTTTAAAACAAGTAACAAATACCTGCAAAGATTTAAAGAACTAAAGTCCATCTGGTCTAGATTTATATCGAATTCTCTTATTCAATACCCATTTCCCTCCCCACCGCATCGCACGAAAAATTATTCATATCCCGTAGAAACAGTGATTTCTTGGTGAAAAACTTTACAAACCATGTGCGCAAATATTGACGTTTGAATAATTCAATATGTGCAAGCCGCATAGGATTTGCATTTACTTTCAAAAATCTTATAAGAGGAAGGATTCATCTTGCGGAAAATAAAGTAAATCAGATGTGCATACTAAATCTCTACGCAGAATTCTCATGTTTGCATTTCAAAACGTTAACCTAGTTTTACAGATTTCATTTAAGTAGATGGTTATGATTACTTTTGTACTTTCTACCTAAGCGTAGTGGTGGATTAGTATATATATAATACATACATATATATACAGGAGAATTTTAATAAAACAAATTTAAATTAATTTATAATTCAAGTTGCGATCAATTTTGTATGTGAATGCAAGCATTGCGAGTAGAATTTAGTTTTATACGTTTTTTTATCTACACTGCAGAAATTAATTTAATCAAATCAAAAAATTATTATTTCTTTTTTTCTGTTTAATTAATTGTACTGAAAAGTTTTATTATCACGAACCCATTCGATTCACACGAGATGCATACTTACCTACACACGGTGTTTTCTTCCTATTCTTATGTACACTGATACATAACTAAGGGGTCCTTGTTATCCTAATAACAGACAGCACTTTCAAAATGCAGTTGATAAACTTCATTAATTTCTTCTTATACAAAATGCACAGTGCCTTTATTGATACTCGGATATGACATAATTCTTTTCTTTTTAAATTTAAAATAAATCTTCTATTCCTTTTAACGCAATACTGATACAAATTATCGTTCTAATTCTCTCTTTATACTAACAACTCAACCTTACAACAATACAATACTGTCTTAAATTCAAAACGAGAATGACACAAGTAAAATTGTTTCAGAAAAATTTAATTATCTGACCTACTCTAAGAATCATTTCGAATACGTAACGCAGAGTTAACGAACGAAATTATAACGAAAATAACTTTGATTGTGGAGTAGTGCCAGACGAATCGGATGAGCGTATAAGCATAATTAAAGCGAGTAATATTATTATATGAGTCGCCACAAACCTATACCACTTGATTCCTCAAATATACATATAATTATAACAATTATGCTTGCCCTTTTAAAATAATTATCATTTAATTGCTCACTACTTACTTTAAAAACTTTTACATATATAAGTGCTTTTTAGCCAACAATTAAGTTTGCGTATAAAATTTAAAAATTATTTTGCATGCTTTAAACAAAAATTCACGTTCAGACTAAAGTGTATGGAAATACCTTACTTTCTCCTTTTTATAAGGTTGGTATAAATCTGGTTGGTATAATCTATACTTTAAATCTATTGCAAATGATTTTTAATGGATTTCAGTGTTACGAAATAAATAACAATAATTCCAAAGACAACAAATTAAATAAAACAGAAATGTTCTCATGCCAAAACAATCAGAATAAAAAATTAGGGCAACGACAAGTGAACCATAAAATGATAACGACTTAAAATGTGCAATTAACCAGTAAATTTGAGAACTTTCAAATCACCTTGAGGGTGTTTAGCAATATTATAGCAATACGTTTATTTTTACCACACATTTTCTGATAACCTCCACCTGAAATTTATTATCTTTAGCATACGCTTATGCTTACCTGTATCTGTGCTGCTTGAAAAGCAAAAAAGAGAGAAATTTTCTCCTTAATTACAGATCTATCGCTAAGGGCTATTAGACAAAATTTACCGAAGTGAGAATTAGGATGGTAAATGAGATAACAGCACGATAAACGTATTCCACAACCTTCATTAACCCTTCAGTTGGTTGTTGGCTCCAGAATCTGTGACAGCACAACGAATTAAGTTAAATAATCCGTTTATTCTTAAATATTAAATTTAAAGAAATTAATTTGTCGCTTGAGTTTGAAAGCCTTTCATTTGTGTTCAAACCTGAGATAATATTTTCCAGTTTCTTTATTTTTTTTTATATATATTCCAGGTGTTATCTCAAGGTGATTTTAGGCTGTTCTCATCCCATCATAATCCAGCTGTAGGTACTATTTTGGGATTATTCCTGTAACAGTATCGCCTTTTAGGTAACATATTTTAAAGATAAAAAGTTATTAAACATGATGATTGGTTTGCACCATTTAGAGAACGGATGTTGTGCCTAAATAGCCCTTAGATGAATACTGAAATTGAATTTTTTAATCTTAGATCGTGTAATCGTGCCCAATCGATTTTCAGGGTGTATTCTTAAAAAAAAAAAAAAAAAAAAAATAATTAGATACCTACCTATCTCCGAAATTAGCCTGCATCTGTTTTTTGACGAGCTTCGATTAGCTTTATAAGAAAATTGATGTTTGTTAAATGGGATAATTCAAAATCATAATTGAAAAACCATCAAACTTTGTACCTTCCCTTTTTTGGGTCGACTACTCTTAAGTTTTTCCATCCAAAAATTTAGTTCTAAAAAATAGTTTTGTAAGAATATTTTTTTCATTTAAACATTTTTTATAAGACAACGCTTGACCCTAAATGCAAAAGGACATTTATATAGGGTGCTCTACGAAAGATGAAAGCTGTCCAACTGCAGATAGATTCTATGCAAGACAGGCAAAAACTGTTAAGGATGTTGGCAAGTAAATCGTATCGTGGATTGAGAGGTGCAGGATGTTACAGTTTTTTTCTTAACTTCTTATAAATACCCGATAACTTTTGGATAATACTGGCGATGGGGATAATTTTATTAACAATGTTTATTTCAATCTAGGGAGGGAAAACTTGCTGATCAGATGTAGCTTGAGCGACTTTCTTGGATGAAAAAGAGGACTTTTCTACTTCTCGTGATTGCGCGGAATTGGTATGTCGTGGAAAATCATTTCCTATGAGAAAAAATTTCACAACAGAGCACTAATGGCCATGGAAGAAAGAACTGCAAAAATATATGAGAAATGTAGTAGCTGTGATGTATGTGACCTAAGTGCATGATTATGGGGTTTCCGAGAAAGTATTCTGAATCGGAAAAAATATACACCACCCGATAGTTCTTGGCGAGACCTTTAATTTGATATGCAACATGCGGTATTGGAGCCACCCTCCGCTAGGAAATCCTACCTCCTGCCCTAAAAAAATGCAGACACAAATCTTCTTCTGCAAATTGGAGCTGGTAATGAGCTGAGGCGAACAATAAAACTCGTTTTTAAATCGGACGTAGCACACTTACCGACTTAGAGTCGATCCAAGGTGGGAAAAATCTAGTGCCTCGTTCGAATAAAAAAGAGGGAAATACTAAAAAAAGTGAGTATGGGGATGGCTGCTTAAGCCTCCGAGTATAGGAATGTGGGTACTCAAACTTCTTCTCAGGACCTAAGGAATTCGGTTCTGTACTAAATTGACCCATCTCCCCTAGCTTTCCCCCACTAGATAGAATTAAACATTGTTAACAAAAATGTTCAGAGTATCATAATGCATCGTTTAAGATATCTCTTATGTCTGGAGGTATCGGACCTAAAAGGGCATTCCCCATTTAGGATCTCAATCCAATTAGTCTCATTTAAGTACTAATTTTTCTAAAAATAAGTTGATTAACTCTAGTTATTATTAAATTTAATAAGTGCAAACTTTTCTATTTAATGTTACTTCCACCCAAATGCTTTTTCCTTTTCCTGCTTATGTATATCCAGCGAAAAACGTACTTAAAAGGAAATTTATTGAAGAAGTTTTCCCACCCTTAGGCGTTTATTAAAGTTTCTTAACTTGGGCAATGATGAGCATTCGGTTTAAAATGATATCCATGCTACCCTTTTTCTGTTCCTTTTTTTACGTACTTCCAGCAAAAAGTTAACTTATAAAGAAAAATTTAATTGAGGTTTCAAAATTTCGACTATCTCGAAACGGAAGGATGACAGAGAAAAAGACAATGCGGAATTAGATAGCTACAACTAACATCTATCTAATAAATGTAAGATAATCATTTTCATATAGTTTATCGTGCAGAAGTTTTCAGTTTGATAAAAAACTAACCTGCTTACAACTTTCATTAATATTTCTCTGATAATAGTTTCTCCTCTTAGTATGATGATGGCTTGGAAGCTCTTTTGCATTCCATTAAGTCTAATTTCATTGCCCTTGCTGCTTTACCACCTATTTACGTAAAGTTTACATGTGATTAGCTAGCCATGCCCTTAAAGGTATATTTATAATTTATGCCTTACCTCTTATAAATTTCACTCTCAATGCCAGCAGGCAATAGTTAGTTGTTCCTATTCCAAAGAAACCTAGTCCTTGATTACTTAGAGATTTCCGCCAAAATATTCAATTTCCTTGCCAAAATATTCGTGCGATAAATAGTTTTCGAGTTATTTGAAAATGAAGAAAATGCGTCATTTTTTAGGGGAAAATGGCGGTTTTTCGTATAAAAAAATGGACTTATTTACCTCTCGTATTTAGTGAAAATTGGTAAGCCGAGGAAAATAATTTCCCATAGGAAAAATGTTCACAACAGAACACTAATGCGTGTCAAAGAAGGAACGGATCAAATAAATTCGAAATGCAGTAACTTGGGTGTATCTGACCCAAATTCTTGAAAACGCATGAAAGTCGGGTTTTTAATGGCAAAAACGCACCGACGAAGTTTTTTAAATCGGGAAAAAAGCATACCACCCGATAATACTCGGTGGAAACTTTAGTTTGGTATGCATCATGCCGGATTGGAGCCAACCTTTCGCCGGGGGTTCCTACCCCCACCCTAAAAGTAGCCAAAAAAAACTCTTCTTCGAATCGTGGCTGGTAATTAGCTGAGTCGAACGGTGGAGTCCAATTTTTCGATCGGACATACTCTTTCCCAGTTAGACCCATTTACAGTCTATTCGAAAAGAGAATTATTTCTTAGCACTATGTCGCTTAAATTATCAAACTCTCTATTGCAAAAAGAAACGCGTAATAATTTGGTGCAACGGAAATTGAGAAAAAGCATATAATTTGCTAGCTTTATCACTTTTCCCTAGAACACTTATCACTTACTCATTTTCTGTTTGGCGCAACAGTAATTTGAAAATCTGAGAAATTCTCACTTTTTAACACTCAAATGAGTTCTTTTCAAATTTCGCTTTGGTGCAACAGAAATTAGTCAGAAATTTTGATAAGTTGATAAGTGATAACCGATGAGTTGTTGTTGCAACAGGGCCCTGGTTACCTGGTACATTTTCTATAAAAAGTTTTAGTTTTCTTACTTTTACATAATTATTTTTTTGTCCGTATCTACTGATTTTAAACCTGTTTCTTACTAATCATAACAGTGATTTATTCTAAGTACATATATCGTGTTTCTTGCATTCTGAGGAATGACTTACGGTCAGCGTCGTGTTCGGTAGACGGCATTATCTACGTTTTCTGGTAAAAAGAATTGCTTGTGTTTTTGTCCCGTTTAGTTTGATCTTCTACTTATCAAAATATTCAGCTATTGTAAGTATATAAAGACAGCTATGTCGTCCGCAAATATTGATATTGAAGAGTTCTGTAATGTTGGGAGATCGGTAGTTAATATAATATAAAGTAGAGGACTCAATACCAAGTCTTGGGGAACACGAGCTATGCTTGGATAGGGTGCAGATATTTCCAGTGCAACGTAAGCCATTAAGAATCTATCACCTAAAAAGACTTTGGACCATTTTAATAATATAGTACAAAAACTCAGCACGAATTAATTTATAGATAAGGCCTTCATGCCAAACCGAAGCCTGAGTGTCGAAGAGAACAAGTCCAATAGCTTGTTGTTCGTTAATTTTCTGCTTGATAAACTGAGTGAGTCGAGCAATGGCTTGGTCTGTACAATGCACAGCACGAAGTTAAAACTGTTCGTTGGACAGAATATTATTATCGGTCATGTATTCTTCTGTTTTTGAATTTAATTTGGCGTAAGTAGTATTTCGTAGGATTGTAAATTTTTGGTGCGTTCTGGTAACGTACAAAAAACATAGATGTATAACAAATAGTAATCGTGTGAAGACAGATCGCGCATAATAAATTCTAGTTGCGTTGGTTGTCCATGTTTTTAAGGCTGAGAGTTCAGTACAGGCTTACAAAAATTATATATCCGGAGAGAGATAAAAGGTAATTTTTAAACCTTAAATAAACCTTAAAAAAAAAGTTTTTATAGTTTAATGCTCTACTTCTATTTAATTCAACAAGAAAAGATGAATTTTTGTGAATTTCATTAAAAAAAAAAATACAGTTTTCATTGTTAAGAAATTATCCAAAAATATCCTATATTCAATCCCGAGCAGACGACAATATCCCCTCAACTTAATGCAATTTGAAAATTCTGACCAAGAGAAAAATATTTGAACGCTGTTATTATGTGTACCGCAATCCCCCCCCCCCCTATTCTTACACTTCAGTAATCAAAACAACATTTGACAATAAAGCTCTCAGAGCATTTCACTTCCTCGGATGTAACGATTATTTATAAAGAATGCAAAGCAATTTTTCTCCACGGACAGAATAGAAGTAGGAGAAAAGGATGTAATTCTATAATGTAAACATTTTTAAATGATTAAAAGTATCTTGTTGCCTATATAATCATATCATAATCCTAAGCATTCCTTATTTCCATCCTTTGAAGACAAAACTGCAAAATCAAAGAAATTGGCTTTGTTCTTAGATATGTATGGTATGCGTCTTTGGTTCATACTGCTTCACCTAACACCCGAATACACCTGAAAAATACCTTCCTTCACTATGTTATGTAAGATTCTGTTTTAAATTCTCAATGATAAATTATTTTTAGTTTTATGAATCACCCATCATCTCAGTTCGCACTCCCACGTATCACCATTTGGTGGAGAACAGTGTGTTTATCTTTAAATTGCTAGAATTTAATCTGGATTAATCACAGGGATCCTATGATGCATGAGAGGAACAGTAAATAAAAAATTTGTCAAAGTCGCTTCATTTCCAGTTTGAGCATTATTCCCACCTGTACCCTTATACAACTATCCATAGATAAAATATATCCACATATAGTACATCCTTATACAGGTATGATGTTGTTCAACTAATGACAGCTTGAAAATTTGATCTCTTAATATCTCTACATTATTTGTATATGTTTAGTTGAAGTGTCATGTGCGCTAACGTTATCCGTTTATTTTCTATACAACTATATATGTGTGTATTGTATGTACTGTCAGGAGCAGTAATTTAATCGAACTATTTACCTTTCCCAGGAAAGTTGTCAGTTTGAATTGTATGTTCTGTTTGTGCTAGCATAACTCAAAATTGTTTTCGCTTTAATATGTTTTTTAGCCCTTACGTAATGAAGTAATAAAAGATTAACAACAATGGATTTATATATGTGTTTATGTGTAGGTACAAGTATAATAAATTACAGCGGTGTTTATATTTTTTATTGCTTTAATAAATATTTTTTACTGACATTAAATACTTATTTTAATGACAGGCTTCGTGCACTTGTTGATGTTAATACTTTTTGGAATTTATTTCAAGCCAGTCCAGCTTTACGTTGAATGGGAACCGGTTGCATTATATTATTGGGCACAAGTATTTTCGTGACAAAAAACTACAAATCAGGAATATAAACTGTGTCATTCAGCGGAATTGAGTCAGATCTATAGGCAGACACGTAACACCTGCAGATGTAATATCCTGCGAGCGAAGTTCCAATTCCACCAAAGCATTTGACAGAAAATTTTTACTAGTGAGAATAGTAGAAAGAGTTTCTGGTCTGTTATTATAACAACGTAGAACAACTCCATCGGCTTTTTGATACTGCCCCTAATTCAGAGAGATGTGTACTTAAGTGCTACATCTTCCTTATTTAAACCTCATCGCCAACTATTTCACCTGTCCTATTCGACAGGAATCTTTTCTTCGGCATGGAAACTTACACATTTTCAGCCAGTACTCAAAAAAGGAGAAATTACAGACCAATTTACTTTACTTCGATTCTTTCCAAAATTTTCGAAACACTCATCAACACGCAAGTGGTGAAATATCTAGAAACTAATTAACTTATTAGCGATGACCAATACGACTGCCGTGGTGGCCGCTCTACTAGAGATTTGCTGATATTCCATACTGAGATTGGAATAAATGTCTCCATAGTTTTGGTGAATCTTAAATAATCGCATTAGATATCTCGAAGCATTTCATAGAATCTTGCATCCTGCTCTTTTAGGTAAATTTCAGGTCTTGGGACCAGAACATGTTTTCTTAAAATGGATTGAAAGCTTTCTCTCTTTTTGTTCAATTCAAGTTATATTGGACAGAGTTACTTTTGACCGTTTTATAACCCATCCCGGTGTAACGCAAAGTTCTATTATCTCTTCTAATTTCTTCCTTATTTTTATTAATGATCTGCTAGCCTTCACTTTCAATCCTATTCATAGTTTTGCAGATGATAGTATCATTGGTTTCGGGAACACATTGGACTCTATATCTGATTACCGTGGGAATGTTATAGTTGACAAACGAGGTCACATGTTTAATTAATTAAACTAACGGGTTTTCCAATAAGAGGTGTTATTTTGATATTCAAAGAAAAATGCCATTTTTTGAGATAAATGATCGGATCTTTATTTCATTATAAAGAGGAAGGTATGCCGTTAATAATGGAAAATAACATCAGCCAAATGACCACCACGACCACGCCTACAGGACCATATCCTTTTCATGAAATTTTCCATAACCAAATCGCAAAGTGGCTGCCCTATGTTCTCGATAGCCTCACGAATTCCACCTTTGAGGTCCTGAATCGACGCTGGGCTGTTGGCGTAGACCTTCCCTTTCACGTGGCCCCAAAGGAAGAAGTCGCAAGGTGTTAAGTCACAAGATCTCGGTGGCCAATTTTGATCACCTCTTCGAGAGATAACATGGTCCGGAAACTTTTCCCGTAAAAGATAAATGGTTTCGTTCCTTGTATGGCACGTAGCGCCGTCTTATTAAAAATAAACGTTGTCCAGAACAATACCATTCAATTCTGTCGATAGCGCAATCCATTCACCGTAACTGTTGCTCCAGCCTCATTTTCGAAAAAGTAAGGTCCAATGACCCCGCGGGACCATAAACCGCACCAACCAGTCACACATTGAGGATAGAGAGCCTTTTCAACAATAACTCTTGGGTTTTCCGAGCCCCAGATACGACAATTTTGCTTGTTGACGAAGCCATCGAGGTGGAAATGGGCCTCATCACTCAAGATGAGTTTTCGATGGAATTCCGGATCATTTTCATGCATTTCAAGGACCCAATCGGCAAAGACTCGACATTGTTGATGATCGACCGGCTTGAGTTCTTGTGTTAACTGAACTTTATAAGTCTTAAGACCCAAATCTTTATGAAAAATACGGTGTAATGACGTTTGTGGAATGCCTACTTCCAAAGAACGACGAGGAATGGACAAACCTGGGGTTTCTTCAACACTTTCGGCTACAGCAGCAATTTTCTCGGCTGTTCTTGAGCGACGTGCACGGGTTTTATTCTTTACATCACTAACTTGTCCCGACAGCTCCAATTTTTCTACCAATTTCTGTATTGCGGTCCGACAAGGTGCTTCACGACGACCCAAAAATGTTCGAGTTTTACGAACCGTCTCTGCCACATTTTCACCATTTTTATAGTGAATTTTAATAATTTCAATGTGTTGTTGAATTGTGTATCGTTCCATTTTTATTAATGGCGTAGTTTCTAATTGTCAAATGTCATAAAATGACACTACCAAAAGTGACATCTACCGAAATAGCGGGCTAATTAAAATAACACCTCTTATTGGAAAACCCTTTATGACCTTACAATAATACTCGCTTGGGACAGAGCGAATCAGGTCTTGTTTAATGCTTCCAAAACTTAATGTTATCTATTATCATTCAAACGTACTGCCTCTAATACTTTCATCCTTGGCTCAACCCAATAATCCTCAATTTCCTTCCCCTTTTCCTTTCCCGCCAAGACTGTACTACAGCATCAGCTTTGGAAACATCTTAAAATGAAAACGTTACCCACGTAAGGTCCTAGAAACCTTTCCTAGATCTCCTCTAGATACACTTACGCGCACATCCCTTTGAACATTACTTCGTCATCAGTCAGCTTAAACTCATGTGGAGATAGCGACACATGCTGTAATTTCGGGATTTGCCTATAGTACCACCTTGGGCAACCCACAAGTAAGTTACACATTCTTGAAACGGATTTCTGCTAGATTTAATAGAGTTTGAATTGTTGGAAGCCACGTTAATTATTTTTACATACTATATCGAACTCCACCATTCAAACATGCTAACTTTTAAGAAAAGAAGTAAATAAAGAATAGTAGCCGAAGTGTACAAAATATCAAAAAACCCTGTATTTTGTCCCTATAATATTTTCCTTTTCTTACATTCGTCATTTCAATATTTTACATTTTCATTTGTCATTTCGCGCACTTGAATTATACTCAAAAACTTTAAATGAACTAAAATAAGTATTTTTATTAAAAATGACTTTAGTTAATATGGGGAAAGGGAATATGCGTTTTCTAAATTTGCCGAAGTTATACCACTGGTTCTTGTTACTTTTTCGTACTTTTTCAATATCATGTTTATATAAAAAAAAAATATTAGAATATGTCATACTAGTAACCAGAGAGAACTTGCAGTGCTTCTTGTTACTGGTTCAGTTAACATCTATTATTGCAGAACACAAACGTTCATACAAAGGAGGAATACTTCATAACGCGTCTTCTATTTCATTTAAACGAAGGAAATATTTTTCAAAATAATTTTAAGTTTGATTTTGTTTTTCCAGTACTTATATACAAGTACAACATGGATCCCCACAACTTCATAATCCTCATCTGAAGATATTATTTCAGAAGACGGATGCAGAAACGTTATACATTTGAAAAATATAAATATTTGCACATGTACGTCTATCTTATACGTTCTTGAGATACCAAGAAAATATGAACGTGAAAAGAGCAGCAAAGAAAAGCACACAATATGGAACATTGAAAACGTGCAATGGTTCAAGGAAAAACATTGGAAAATGATGTGTTCTAGTTTCGTGAATAAGCGGAACAAAGTTTTTGTAAACAAATCTGTAAATATTTTCGAGATACAATCGCAGATAGACTAAAGTAGAGGAAAGTTTGGTCGGATAAATCGAATTTTCTGCACAATGTTGGATGCACCTAATTTTAGGTGTATGGAATGGAGTGCTTCGTGCTCCTTGGAATTGAATTTTTCGCTATGATGTACTATGTGCACTCATCACAATATTTATCTGTTAAACGGAACTGATAATGGATAAATTAAATATGGACTAAACTCATTTATTTTTAGCTCATTCTGATAAAAGGTTATCGTTTTAAGTATTTTTGTAAATATTCTAAATATTATGTTTTCTCATATTCTTTGGCCTGTTAATCAAAATGAAACACTACCAAAAACAGTTTTGGCTTCCGATCTCAGTCGCTTTTTCAAGCACATTGAAAGCTTGATGTCTAGAACTTTTGGCGAAAGAACACTATTGAATACTTTTGTGTACCGATTTAAAGAAAATATTCTTTAAGAAAATGAAAGAAAAATTTAAGAGCAGTTTAGTTTTATATCTGTCAGCTCTCAGTTTTCGTTTCTGCCTTTGTTTTCTAGTGTACCTCAAGGATCTATCCTTAGGCCGTTATTATGTTCAGTGCTCATTAATTACCTTCTACGCAGATTATTCTCAATTATGTATGTACATATGTGCATACATACATATACAAAATCACAATTAGCCTGTTTAAGAATGCTGTTGATAGAATTAAAAAGGACATACCATAGTTCCCTGTCTCGGCAGAATACTTATAAGTTTATATTCAATTTTTAACTGAAATTCTTCGAGGTTAAACATGAAACGATTTTCGGTTTTCTCTTCTAGCATAATAAACGCATCAGGCGAATTTACGGAGGGCTTTTTAGTCTATATACATAAGGCGATTTCACATGTGATGCTTTTCGTCAGTTTTTTGCTTGATTTTGCATACCAACTGTAATGAGTTGTGGGTTTGTGGAATAGTTGAGGAAGTTCAACTTACTTGTATAAAGTTACTTTTGTAATCTGTATGCCATAGATTTTATCATAACTCTTAAATATGATTTTGGAATGAAAATAGTAATAATTTTATTAAGTTTCGTTGTCTTATGAATATTTTTTAAGACCATCGTAAATGCCTTATTTTTCATCGCAATTTTAAACTAATTGTATAAAGATTTTCGTCCATTCCAGCACACTCTAACTCTTCTAATTAAACCCCTAAATGCCATATCGCAAAAGACATGGATTCTACCTCTACCGTGCTCCAAGTCGAGGTATTAGCCATAGAAGAATGCGCCAATACCTGTTAATTAAAAGAGTCATAAATAGTTCAACCATTAATATCCTCTCGGATAGTCTAACCGGACCTCCCAAGTCTTTGAAGTCCATCACTATTAAGGCAATCATAATCTGAAAGAGTCTGCAAATAAAAAATTTACCGAGGAGAAACAAAGTTATCTTCGTGTCCATGAGGGCCATAATAGCAATTAAATTGCCAAATGAGAAGCGGAAACTCCCCTTGTTCGACCAGAACCATTTTGTGCCAATTCTAAATAATACAACTGCCCTAAGTAACTGGAAGACAAAACAAAAATGTTTTTATTGGGATAGTCTACAAAAACTTAGTCAGGCAAACGTATTTATTTAAATCTCTGACCGAAAAAACAAAAGAATTCCTTTTCCTCAGGAAAACAGAGCTTAAAATATCCAGAGCTCTTCACTGGTCACTGCTCGTTGCATTATCACCAAACCAAGATGGGCTTAGCTGAGACTACGTATGGAACTATAATCCGGGAATAATTTTAGACTTTATTGACAGACTAAACCTGAAAAGGGAGTAAATTGAACGGGTACTCACAATGGATGTCTCAGTTCGTAGCGATTGCAAGGCTTACGTCTGCACAGCCCTACACGTATTTAAATCTAACACTTAAAATTTCCTCGTGTTACTGATCTTCAATCAAAAAGCTTTTGAGTTAATCATATCTAGACGGGATTGACGTTATCAAATGAAAAATAGAAATAAAAAATAATTGGGTTATTCACATACTTTGAACTGATTTATATGAACACTGCCAGGTAAACTGTAGATTGGGATCTGCAAGGATACATAGAATTAATTGAAGAAGAATTATATCGTGGAGGAATTTAATATTTCTTACACGAAACAGATTTTAATGAAGAGCTATCGTTTTTATCCTATGCTTCTCGTGGAATCAAATTAGCAATTAGTATACGGTGATTAATGCAACAAAGATAATTTGTGTGGTTAAAACTTGCTCGGTTTTAAAGTGTCGAATCTAAATGTTTATTTGAACGCACGAATAGAAATAATAGCGAAATATCTCGACGTCTATTTACTTGTATCATTTTAAGGTTCGTCCCTGTGACCGGCGGAGTAGATAATAGTGCTGCTTGTGCCTTCATTCTAAATTCTATCGGGATGTTATATATATGAATCCGAAGATTTTCCGTATAATAAGCCTCATATTGTTTTTCTTGTCATTTTTGATGAGGCTTGTCGATGAATAAATATATGTATATGTCGTAGGCATTTAATAAAATCCGTCATTTAATTAAAAGCCTAGTCATTTAATTAAATGCCGGCATTCAATAAAAATCGTATTGATATCTTTCTTTTACCATTATCTGCCTAGGCATTTACTTAAATGCCGGTATTTAATTAAATGCCGGCTGGCTCTCCAGGCAAATAATAAAATAAGCAAATATATATCAACGCACGATCCGCAAGCCTTTACGCCGATAGTGTAATACCACCCGATGTAACCAAATACTAGGAGAGGGAGATGTGTGGTGAAGGGGGAGGTCGCACCCAGGCCTGCGACCCATACTCACACACACCCACACCCACATACACACACGCGTGTATGTGTGTGTATGTGTATATGTGTGTGTATGTGGGTGTGGGTGTGTGTGAGTATGGGTCGCAGACCTGGGTGCGACCTCCCCCTTCACCCCACATCTCCCTCTCCTAGTATTTGGTTAAATCGGGTGGTATTACACTATCGGCGTAAAGGCTTGCGGATCGTGCGTTGATATATATTTGCTTATTTTATTATTTGCCTGGAGAGCCAGCCGGCATTTAATTAAATACCGGCATTTAAGTAAATGCCTGGGCAGATAATGGTAAAAGAAAGATATCAATACGATTTTTATTGAATGCCGGCATTTAATTAAATGACTAGGCTTTTAATTAAATGCCGGTTTTTATTAAATGCCTACGACATATATACAGGGCTGTGGCAACACGTCTGTGCCGGATCGTACATTTCTGAACTCTTGAACAACCACTTTGTAAAACTGCCAAAGTTTATTTCTAAATTCGTAACACTTTTCTGAACGTTGGAAAGTTTAGCTATGTAGGCTTTAATTTTACTGTTGATGACGGACTTGTAGGTATTATTTTCAGGAAAAACACCGATCGTTTTGTTTTAAAGATAAATTTTTTAAACAATTCATTTGCTCGACATTTCGGGTCAAAGTGCGGCCCTTTTTCAGAAGCTCTATATAAAACTGCACATAAGTCAACTTGCTTGAAATTGGTACAAAAATTTTGACATGCCTTTTTTATCTGCGCATATAAATGATTTCCTTAAAAATAATTATAAATAACAATTACACAGGATTGAAAAGTGATTATATTAAAACAAAAATAAAAAGATTGTTACTAAATTAAAATAGACATAGAAACAAAACAATTTACGTGCTACGAGGACAATATGAAAATGAGCGGTTGCCGACAGGAAAACGTTTATATAAGTAACTAATCCTATGCTTTTAATTTGCTCAGTATGTATTATATCCTTTATTTATTAGTTTTGTTTCCTGTCTTAAGTTTATAACTTTGTTTTTATTAGCGTATATGTGGCATGCTTTCTTCAGTTCTCGTTTTTTCCAATTATTCTACATGTCGATTACTTTTGTATTATTGAAAGAAAATACATGCCCTGTTTCTATTGAGTGGGATGCTAGTGATGATCGCGGTCCTTTTTTTTATTAATATACGCTTTATGTTGTAATAGTCTAGTTTTAAGCTTTTTTGATGGTGTCTGATGTACGCATCGTTGCAGTTCTCGCATTCGACCTTGTATGCCACGCTGTTTTTTTTTTTTTTTGTAGGTATCGCGTCCTTGGTTTTCGATTAATTGTTGTTCAGTTTAGTTATTGGCTTGAAAAATATTTTTATATGGTTATTCGCGAAAATAATTAAAACCGGGATGAATTAGAAACTTTACATGAAATATTATGCCATCGTTTTTCCAACAAATTTATTAACTTTAATTTGATAGAAATAATAGGAATATTTTACAAACGATACGTAGACGATGCAATGTAGAATCCTCCAACTAAGGAACCCCTACAGACGTACAGCATAATTTTCAACGCCATGGTTATTAAGCAAAATCTCATTCCAATCAAAATTACAGTTTTATGAAAACCTATCTCGGCTTAGAAAACGTGTTTTGGTCCATTCAAAGAACTCCGACATGTGTTCAATTTCACTGTTCACTAGCGCAAACATTCATCAGCGAGCTTCATGTGGTCCAGACTGTATGGAGACCCCGCACGCGGAAAACTCTCCTGTTTTATATGTATAGCATGGATGATCCACAATATAGATTTTCTTTCCACCTTTTCTCATAGCTCCCACAAGAGCAGTCAATTCGCTGTGATAACAGTGGGTGCCACTACAGCTCCAGCATCACCGTTTGTTTCTGGGACCACACCGATAATGGACAACTGGGTCAGGACTAATGGAGGCAAACCCTGCAGGCAACAACAGCATTGTAATTCATCCTCTTGCAATCGTCAAGACGACATAGCGTCGACTAGATACCTGCAGATAATACGAGCATGGTTAGCAATCCTCCAGCCACCATCAAGCGGACATCGGGTTGCCTTAATACCTGCAAACAACAACAGCATAGTTATTCCTCCCGCATATCATCTTGATATCAGAGTACGTTAGAAATGACTAAAGGACAGTTTGGGCCTGAAAGGTCGCTACAGATTCACCTGACTTCAGCTTCCAGTCTCACTTAAGATGACTCGATGCTTTCGATCTTTTTCTAGATACAGAATTTGATAACCGTAATTTCTCCACAGATTAACCTCCGTCAGCCCCCAATCTCCCTCAAACAGACTCAGTACTGCCGCATCCCTTCAGATGTAGAATATGATAACAATAAACTGACTCCTGACCAACATCTGATCTACCAAAATCTCGGCACGCAGGAGTCCCGCTGCCCACGTAGAAGCGATATTTAGGGCACCAACGTACAGCGTTAAGGACCCATCGCTGCAAGACGCTACAGTTTTCTTCCACCGAAGACACGCCATTGGGAACGATGTTCCTCAAATTGAATTGGTATTACAAAAAACGAAAATGTGATATCTGTCTTGAATGCTTTTTCATTATACTCCTTTGATCAACCATTCTACAGAGGACTATAATTATGCCAGCTCGATGAATACTGTCATTGAACAGGGACTGAATCGTTGATGGTTCATTTTAGATTCATTCTACGATTTCGAGATTATACGAAGCAATTCCTTGCACAAAGTGTTTTGATGGCATGAGGAATGAAAACCATGGAATTGGATAGTTACCTTTTAGTCTCTCAGATTATCACTAGAGTGGTTTTAAAATTGCTGAGAACTTGTATACCCGCCCTGAACTAGTGTTAAATTTGACAAGGGTTAGCTTATTCTTATTGAATTGGGGATGAAAATTTCGACACTGTCCTTCCACGGCTTTTTCATATACTCAGCAACTAAAATTTTATGAAGGGCGTCTTCATTCGATATAAAAATAATTTTAACTATATGACGAATGGAAGCGAGGGCGTTCCAAGGGATGGGTACGATCCAAAGGGTAGACTTGTCTCAATATAACAGTGATCATAGATAATCCAGCATCTACGCCTGTTATTAAGATTTTATTTAACTTATCGTTCTAGGATCTGGTAATTAAAACAGATGCCAATGCTCTTAATTTTAAGAGTTATTCTTGGAATCGTTTGAAGGAATATTGGGGTACAAGAATGGAAACCTAAATTGAAAACGAATGGTTCTGTTAAAATGACTGCTGAACAAATCTGTGTATCATAACGGATGTTAATCTATATTTTTTTCTTGTAATTTGAAGGTATTCAGACTAATAAGCTTCCTCAGCAGGCAATTTACAAATTTGCTAAGTACTTAGTAAAATCGTTGTCATTAAAATTTCCATAAAGATATTTTTATATTCTGTAAAATCTCTGAGCAAAGTAAAATAAAGTAAAATATACTTATAACTCGTGATTTGTACCATTAAATAGATTATCAGTTTCACTATGAATTACACATGTGGTACTAATTCCTTTAATTTTAATTTTTTGCTTAGAGCCTATTTTCCCCGTAACTATCTCCATAATTCTTTAATCTCTCCAAAATGCTAATTCTGTTAATGTTCCAGAAGAAAAAGGAATTTTTGGTACGAAACGGTCCCGAAATATTCAAGTCAACTCTAGATAGAGCGCAATTTGCAAGTTAGTGAATTGTTATCAACCAATTTATATGCAGGACTGGCTTCTGACTGTATTTGGTAATGGAGAAGGTCCCCTGTGAAATTGTACCCCTCGTCACTGAACTTCCCGCAGATACTTATTTTATGCTATAAGTTTTTAGGTTTAGCTTCCTTTCCCGTAATCATTACGTGAAAACTCCAATAGGATTAGAGAATAGTAAAGACTCCTTATGTCAGTTAAGAAGATGTAGGTAAAGCATCTCTGTAATAATTTTGCAGCGTATAGATATATTGGTAAATTTTCCTTATTTGAAAAAATATATGTGTGTAAGTGTGTATGTGGGGTAATTGTATATAATTGTATAACTGTTTTTTTTTATACAACATGCGTCAAACTCATATACCGTATTGAAAAATAATAATAACAATAATTCTCTCAGAAGGAAGGAAAATTATTTCTTTAAGAGTGGAATAAGTCACTATAACCATAAGCTACCAACGACCAACACGTTCAGAAAAGTGAAAGTATCTAATTCAGTTTTGTTATTATAATTATGATTTGGAAGCTTTAAGATTAAGATCATTATGAAATGCCTATTTAAATCCATTCACTTGTTATGGCCCGATATAGGGAAGATTCTTCCAGCAGCCAAGGGCATATTCTGGTAGAATAATCAACTATTGCTAAACAATTGCCTCGCATGGAACTGTTCTGCAGCCGTCGGTTATTTTGCTGATTAACCCAACAGCTGGTGGCGATGACCGCTTAGTGGAGCAATCGACAATTACAATAATAATTAACCTCGCATGGTAAATATCATGTTAGGTGATTGTTTACTACTAAGCAACTCAGGTGCTGCAACCGGTAGAGCATACGACAAGGTTGTGTCGTTTGTTTACATCCGCGTTGTGAACACAGAAAGCTTACTTCCGGATATTGGGGTATAAAAGACCAATGACTGATATGGCGAGTGCCGTTAAGTGAGCAGTCGCAGTTAAGTCTTGTTTTAGAATGCCTCATCCTACCTAGCATAATCATTATGGGACCCTTCGATATCTTCAACATTGAGAAGCCTTCTTGATAACTCGGCGATAAACCGACAGGCAAGTATAGGTCCATGGAATTATCATTTACAATGGAGTAATTAGAAAGTTAATTATAATTAATAAAGCTTTATTTTTAGAGAAAATCAGTGAAGTTCATTCCGATATAACCCTATGGAAGAAGTGGGAGAAAACCACATTATATGCATTAAGGGCAGATGTAGGATAGATTACAGATTATATGATAGATCTGCCGGCTGCAGGTTTCGATTTAGATTTCATTTAGATTTCTTTTTGTATCGGGGCGAGTGGCCTTTACCCATTATAGTTCCTCCAAAAAACCCACTCTTCCTAGGAAGAGCAACATTTTTATACCCTAGATGAAATCTATATGGGTATACTAAGTTTGTCATTCCGTTTGTAACACCTCGAAATAATGATGGTAGAGCAAAATGAATTAGACACCCACGCATAACATTAAAAGTTATTTTGATTTTTGCATGTCCGTCCGTCCGTCCGTCTGTCTGTGCGCACGATAACTCGAGAACGCATATACTTAGAGAGCTGAAATTTTGTTCACGGACTTAAAAAAAAATAAAAATAGGTTCGAAAATGAGACAAATCGGGCAACTCCTTCGGGGGTTGCCATACAGAACTTTCGTTTTTCACTATATATTTGGACACTGCTTGAGAACGCGTCGACGTACAGAGCTGAAATTTCGTACATGATGTTTTTACTACATTAACAAGATCAAAAATGGATTAAATCGGGCAACTCCTTCTTGGTGTTGCCATAGAAAAATTTAGGTTTTTTACGTATACTTTGAAAACGATCAGTCCAAGACATTTTTATTGTACTAAAAACTTCTGCAGAATACGAAATCCTATAAAATTGGTTATGATCATTTTTTCTGTGCGACAAACCGTTCTAGAAATATATGCGAAAAACAACATCAAAATCAAACTTGAATAGATTGGTGACCATACGAAATTTAATACGGGCATTCATCTAGGGTATCATAAGAATTGGTCTTAGACCAAATCTAGCTTTTTTACTTGTTTTAGAATAGATTTCTTCGAAGTCGGCAGACTTCAAGAAGTATGACCCAAAAGCCTGGAATCTAAATTGTGCAATGGCCTCGCCTTCACATGGCTTCTGGTTTACTTCCAGTATAGTTAGAGTAGAATACAATAGGGTAAGGACAATTAGCAACGGATAGCAGTTTTAAGGCCTAGCTGAGAATAAATAAGGTGTCGAAAGGTAGATGGAAAGCAGTTTGATTTGGAATCTTGAGTTCAGGATAGCTAGGTGGAAGATCGCATTCGGACGGGTCGTCATGTTGCGCGCAATCAAGAAAATTTTACAATTTTTTTTTGTTTTTTTTTTTTTGAAAACATGAGCCTTCACGCAAACTTTGTATTAACGATTCCGATAGATTTTGCTATATATGTGGTAGATATTGTTAACAAATACATCCAAGAAACATTAACGATTCCGTAACACAAGCTTAGCAAGCATATTTTGGAAAACAACTTAAGCAGTAGCATAAATATTTAGTGAGGTTATGTGTAGCCTCTCCGATACTGGATGCATGGATCACGCAAAGGACTTAAATTTGACTTAAATCGGCTAAAGCACCAATAACACATCGTGAAGATTTGGCATTACCGATATTTACTACCTTATCATCGGATTCCTCTGATGATATTAAAATGTTAGTCACTCAAAATGAAAGCAACAGTGAAAGTGAATTTGAAAGATGCAGTCCTCCACTTTAGGGTTTTTCTCAAGGTGAGTTCAATGACTTGATCCGTGATTTATGTTTATCAAAGAAATCCGCTGAACTTGATGCCTCCGGACTTAAGGAAAAACATTGCCTTAAACCAAGCGTAAAAATAACATCTTACTGAATTAGAGAGGAAAAAATTCTGCGTTAGTTGAGTGAAGAAGATGATCTTGTGTATTGCAACAATATTCCAGCACTTTCAAATTTATGGGTCTATAGGCATACCGACCAGAAGAGTGGCGACCATGGACAGCTCAAAAAAAGGAGTTTGAAATGTGTGTTACTGCATAATAGTAACAAATTAGGTTCGATACCGATAGACTTTAGGAAGAATACGGGAATATTAAATTTATTTCTGAAACATTTCGTTTGTTCAACACAGTGGTCAGTATGCGTCGGTTTAGAAATTGTAAATTTTTTATTAGGTCAGCGAAGTGCATACATCTAATACCCCTATTTTCTTCGTCTTTGTGGCAGTCGTGCAACAGAAGAACACTGGAGTAGACAGGCCGCTGATAAAAAGTATGACTATGGGAAAAGCTAACATCATTCATGAACCATTAATAAACCACGAAAAAATCCTTCTTCCATCACTTATATAATATCTTTTTTATATCCCTATGTTATTATAAGAAGGTTGTTGTTATCCAGAAAATGAGGGCCAATTTAGCAAATCTGACATTATTTTCTTATTTAGAGGACTATGTTACTCTAAATTGGCTCTCAATCCCCGTGCCGCAGAATTACTGTTCCCCAGTGTTATTGATTAAAACTTGTTTGTGATAAACCCTTTCAAATATGCCTTTGAAAATTCTAAGAGGGTCAATACCGTAAACTAATAACAGTTCATAGCTTTATGTCATTAGTAATTTTCAGTAATGCTCCCCTACAGATTTTCATAGATCTAAATTATTATTGAAAATTCTAAATTTTATAATAAGTTGGTGCGATCCAAATAATATTCAATTTGATTACACAATAATTTCTGAAATACTTTGGACAGGGAAAAGGTAGATGATATTGACCAATATTCAGTAGAATTGGTACAACCTTGATTTGACGACTAAAAGTGTAATTAAGCCAGTTCAGTTCTAGTTCAAATTATGTTTTTTTTTAACTACAAAAACAAACAAATCGTATGTTGGTTTTAAAAGTCCATGAACTTTGAAACAAGAAAATATAAAAAAAAGATCTAAAAAATTTGAAAAAGAAAAAGCAATACCAAAAAATAAAATCAAGAAAAATAACATTAACTCATGTTTAAGTCGAATTTTTGAACGGTCCATGATCAGAGCAACTTAAAATACGAAAAAGTCTTCTTCGTCCTCATTTTATAGACAGCTAACAAAAATCGCGGGTAGTTCAAATGTAATTACCTCGGATCTAATAAAAAAAAATTGGATATCACGGTTACCTCCAAATATTAGCGCGGTTATTACAGCGTTCGAAGACAAAGATATTGATAATCTACATAAAATGGCAGACAAAATCTGGGGAATGAATAATCAACCCCAAAGCTCATTTTGCGGAAGCCTAGAGAGTCCGGCAGCCGCATCCACAAGCCAACCGAAATATATTACTATGCAGGAATTACATACTTCAATGGATGAAATTATTCGATCGCGTTTAAACCAATTTGAAAACCATTTTCCAAATAGAAAAAATTTGTACCTGGACACAGAAGCCCATCCAGAACCAAATTTTATACAAATAGTAACGCACGAACCGAGAAGAAAATAAATATCTATAAATACCATCTCAAGTTCGGGCAACGAGCTCGTAAGTCTACAAAAGTACATTGCGATTTTTACAAACAACACACGGATTCGGGAAACTAAGTACTCCTGCCGTAAATGCGGCCAACGGTAGAACAATCTATTCGCGCCGCCTTTTTATTCAGTGTCCACAACACAAACTTAACTTCTTGATCGACACAGGTGCAGACCGGTCGGTAATACCTAAGAGGTATTGCGCAAACCTGTACCCAGATAAAGATTTCATCTTATCTGCTGCTAATGGGTCATCTATCGAAACATACGGAAAAAGACTACTTAATCTAAACCTAGGCTTAAGGCGAAACTTTCAGCACCCCTTCGTGGTGGCGGACGTAAGCAAGCCAATAATAGGGGCAGATTTTCTAACCAAGTTTGGCATTATTGTAGATCTAAAGCGAAAAAGGCTGATAGATAAATGTATGGCCCTATCTTCGAAAGGTTCCATGAGAATCGACACATCATCGACACCCAAACAATTCACAATTAGTGGCACATATGGGAAAGTAATAAATGAATTCCCATCACTGACACAGGAGCCACAGTATAACCTACCAGTTAAGCATAATGTAGTCCATACGATAATAACCAAAGGAACGTTACCCTTTTGTAGACCACGTCGTTTGGAACCAAATAAGCTAAGTATAGCAAAAGAAGAATTCGAATATATGCTACAATTAGGTATCATTCGTTCTTCTTTTTCACCTGTCAGCTCTCCTTTGCACCTAGTCCCAAAAAAATAAGCTAGTGACTGGAGACCATGCGGGGATTATCGCCGGTTAAATGCAGTAACAATACCCGATCGTTACCCAATTCCTCATTTGCACGATTTTTCACTAAATATTTCCGGATCCACCATATTTTCTAAAATTGATCTAGTCCGTGCATACCACCAGACTCCAATGGCCACCGACGATATACAAAAAACGGCTATTGCAGTACCATTTGGATTATACGAATTCCTAAGAATGCCATACGGTTTACGCAATGCAGCGCAAACTTTCCTAAGATTCATGGATGAAGTTACAAAGGGATTACCATTCATTTTTGTTTATATCGATGATATATTAGTATTCAGCAGAACCGAAGAGGAACATATACAACATCTACGAACACTATTCAAAAGACTTTCCGACTATGGTCTAAATATTAAACCATCCAAATGTATTTTTGGTGTCTCAAGAATAGATTTCCTCAGCTACGAAATCTCTGAGCAAGGTATAAGGCCTTCAGCTAATCGAATTAAAGCCATTAGAGATTTTCCTCAACCGAAGTCACTCCGACAAGCACAACGGTTGATCGGGATGCTGAACTATTATCATAGATGTATCCCACATATGGCCGAGCATATGGCTCCCATATATTCGCACTTATCGTATCTCACCAAAATAAAAAAGAGAAACAACGAATTTAGTTGGCCAGCAGAATGTGCAACAGCTACAGATAAGCTTAAAGAAACCGTAGAAAATTGCACACTACTAACACACCAAAGTAAGACAGGCCAATACTGCATCAAAGCAGATGCTTCTAATACAGCCATTGGGCGGTATTAGAACAACGCGAGAAAGGCAACTGGCAACCACTCGCTTTCTTCTCACGAAAACTTTCTCCAGCAGAGAAAAAGTATTCGACATTCGATAGAGAACTGTTAGCCATACACTCAGCAGTCAAACATTTTAGATTTTTCCTCGAAGGTCGACACTTCATCATATTTACGGATCACAAACCCCTCGTTACGGCAATATTGTCAAAATCCGACAAAAGTCCTAGACAATCCAGACACTTGGATTATATTTCACAGTTCTCAACGGACATTCGGCATATTAAAAGTAAACAAAACGTAGTCGCAGACACCTTATCACGTTTTCAAGAAGAAATGTCGATAAGTTTTCAAGGTCTAGACATCGACAATTTAATAGAGTTACAACAGTCTGACAAAGAACTACAAACTCTACACGAAAATGTGCCAAACATTAATTCAAAAACAGTATTAGAAGCAATCAAATCCTCCAATAAACAAATTTGGTGCGAAACGTCAACTGGTTACAATAGGCCATATATACCCAGTGAGTTGCGAAGAATAATTTTTAATAATCTTCACAACTTATCCCACCCGGGAATCCGAGCTTCTCGCAAGCTTATAACAAGACGTTACTTCTGGCCGTCCATGAATGCAGATATAAAAGAATGGACAGAAACCTGCGTTCCATGTCAAAAATCTAAAATAACTCGACATATTCATACGCCATTTGGACAATTCAATACCCCAAACGCCAGATTTGAACACATCCATATAGACCTAGTGGGACCATTACCACACTCTCATGGATTCAATTACATCCTAACCACGATCGACCGCTTCACTCGCTGGCCTGAAGCAATACCAGTAAAAGACGCTTCAGCGCAGACCATTGCAAGAGCCTTAGTCGAAAACCACATCGCTCGTTTTGGAGTTCCTCTAGATCTTACAACAAATCGGGGTTCAATATTCGAATCCAGCATTTTCCAAGAAATAATGGAATTTCTTGGAACTCACAGGATTCATACTACCGCATACAATCCAAAGGCAAATGGAATGGTCGAGCGTTTCCACCGCCAACTTAAGGCCTCATTAAAAGCGCATGGGAATACAATTAACTGGAGTGACACTCTACCTTTAGTATTATTAGGGATCCGAACAGCTTACAAAACCGATATTAATTGCAGTTCGGCAGAGCTCGTTTATGGACAAACCCTGAAAATTCCTGGAGAATTAATAGTACCCAGCAGCAACACCCTAATGGATTCAAGCGATTTCATTAACACATTAAGACAACGTATGAGATCCTTAACAGCCACAGATTCAAGAAAGAGAACCCAAGATAATTTGTATATCCCAAAGGATATAACCGAATGCGAGTTTGTATTCATACGTGTAGACAAAGTTAAAACAGGCCTATCGCATCCCTATATCCCTTTAAGGTCGTAAGACGTTTTAGAAAACATTTTATAGTATTAATTAATGGTAAAAATACATCTGTTTCCATCGACAGATTGAAACCAGCACATGTTGCAAACGAAGTCAACAGCAGTGAGCAAAACATAAAAGGTGTTAAATTCTATAACTAAATTATAATTTTTCTTCTTTCTAACAAAAACATAATAATAAAATTTTTTAATACAAATGGATTCGAAAAAAAAAAAAAAAAAAAAATTTTTTTCCCCTCCAGAAGGGAGAGTT
>CAWUPM010000261.1:0-10000 GCA_963924295.1 Dioctria rufipes
AACCTAAACTCCTTCAAAACAAAAGTATAGTCATATTACAATAAATTTCAAGAGATGATGATAGCTGAACAGATATTTTACAAAACAACATTCCAGAATCTTATCGTATTTCTTGCGCAAGCTTTCTGCCCAATCCCCTTTCTGTTGTCCTTCTTCCCATCACTAAACCCTGATGCCAAAAACTAGAAATATTATTCTAATAGGAATTCTGTTGAGTAAGTACAAAAAAGTATCAGAGAACCTTTTTCCGTTAAAAGCTGAAATGCTCCAAGGCGAATTTATTCTTGCGCCTTGCTTGGCCAGATGAAAACAGCTGCAACTCCTGGAAACATCTACCACCAAGTTGCCTATTATATGATGAGAATTTTATTATTCAGTTTACGTGTGGGGGTGGTGTGATAAGCAAGAATGAAATAGGCTTTTCTGCTGGCTTTAACTATATTTTGAACTTGGATAACAGATATACCGTAGGCAACCGGAAATTGAATAATCTCAATAGTATCAAAGTAGAGCTTTTTTTCGAGTTGATTCTGTTTCACTTGACCGGGCCTCGGTGTGTTGAAAGAGCGGAATTATACATGTGTTATTTTATGTGTATCAAAAAGTGTTTAAAGATTTCTTAACTTTTATCTGCGGTAGTTGAATAGGCTGATATCGAAGATGGGAATTTTGCTTTTAGTTCACTCTGAGTCTGTCTACACAATATTTTGACTCAACGTGCTTTAGAAATTTTTGTTTTGAGAAGAGCGCATCTAATAATAATAATTAAAAAGTATCAGGATAATTCAAAATTACCACATAATGTGTCATGGTATACTCGTATATAGATTTAGGTGCTGATTAAAAATATGAATTCTGAATTAAGCAATGGCAGATTTTATCAGTTAGCATTCTTCAACGGTTTTCAGAAAAGACAGGCACCAAAATACACTTACAAGACAAGATGTACGAGCTTGAATTACAATTAATTGTTTTTCCTATATTACAAAGGTTTTTCAAGCTATCAAAATCCTGTTGGAGAAGTTGAAGTCTAAGTAATACCGTACCTGGAAATAATATTAATCAATTATTTGGAAATATTCGGCAAGTCTTCTCTCGAATGCTCCATGTTTATGACTGATCCTTTAATTTTAGATATCTATTGGGATCAATGACTAGAGGACAGTTTAAGATAAAGATCAAGAAATAACTAAACCAGCGTAGGTGGGTCCCAATTAATTTTTTTTAAAGGACAGTAGTTTCAATCCGTATAAGTTCTTCCACCTAATTTTATACATGCAAGTTGTTAAGATTCAGCATTTTTAACATAGCCATAATTGTGACGTAAATATCTCAACCTATTTACGAATGAAATATGTAAGCATGTCTGTCACCTGCCCTAATCTAGGAACCTTGAGTTAGGAAAGACGCCGTACAGGGATTAACCCATAAGTTGGCGCATTTTGTCTGGGAACTTTTAACCGCGAAAAAATGTAGGGTGAATTCTCTCTCGATTTATCCGCCCACTTGCGTAATTTTTTCGTGAGGTAAGTCTTGTTAGGTATATTATCTTTTGAAATTTCGACATTTTATAATATTCTTGGATGAGTTCTAACGAAAATAAATAAAACGTATCTTCAGATTGTAGTTTTGAGTGAACAGTTTAGCTTTTCTACTCTACTCCGCATGGTGGTTCTTATTTTTTTACTGTTCTATAAAGACTGGCAAGAAATTCCTCAGTATGTAATATAAAATAATTGTTATTTTATTTTTGGGTTAACTTAAAGAGAAAAGATTTCTGTTTCATTTTTTGTTAAGCATGAAGATTTCGTTATCGAACTGCATTGTTTTTGTTTTTGAAAATTTTGTGGTTTGCACGCACTTGTGTGATATTACTAGTGCGCCTACTTAAGCGATATGGTAAGCAAAAAATTACATGAATTTATTTTTTTGTCTAATTACAGCTCTAATAATGACGGCTTCTAAAAAGTCGTATTCACCCTGGTAGAACAAGGACTTAATAAATATACTCCGGAAGAGCGCACAAAAACTATTCAATAAAGAAAAAGCGATTAGAAGTCAGGACTGGGTCCAGTAAAAATGACAAGTAACAGAGTTTGCAAGCTCTGAATGAAAAATGCTGAATACTTTTCATGGAGGATCTATTGCGAATCCATAGAGAATACGAGCGTATCCGCTAGACTTAGGAAGGTTTCAGACTGATGTTGCCTTGTTCCTGAAAAGAAGTGAATTTACCTGGATCGATACTGGGGAAGATACTCCAAGCCAACCAGACAGATACTTTAAACTTAATGTCTATATGGGATATAGTAAAGAAGAGGAAAACGGAGTGGGAAATTCATTATTTTGCGCCCCAGAATTAACCAGGAATTGATGTCATCATTACAATCCTGCTGGAGATTATACAAGAAATTATAATATCGGGGCTTATGGTCATCTAAAAAAGTTTCTTATACCACTCCCATGTCCCACGCATCTGAAAATGAATCATAGTGATATTCATTTCCAAGGCAGGCAGAAGTAGACACATGATTGATAAGGACTTTAGACTAATTGTTTCGTTCGAAGACTTTCAAAAGATCCAAAGAGATGTCAATGGACAACCTACTCAAAGAACGTGAAATTGCTACATCACAACATGAATTACTTTTAAAGTAAATCGGTTTAAACTGCGCTACATAACGAATCATCAAAAATAAGGAATGTCTAATTAACGCAGTGCTTGGCGACAATGAAATTAGTAGGAGCGTGCCTAGGGGTACAACTGTAAAACTTTTCGCAAGATATGGACCCCTATTGTAAAACCTATCTTCAACTGCATATGGAATCTTGGTGTGATGAAGTGCTGTAGAGCGAGGGTTTTCATCTGAAATCTTACAAACATACAGAGAGCTGCCTGTCCAGGTAATACAGGTACTCTACGAATAACAACGACAGAAGCAATGGAGATTATGCTCATATTCCTGCTCCTTAATATCCGTGAAATATGTACAGCTGCAAAAAGTGCACTGAGACTTAGAGAGTCGGGCTGGGATAACCGCGCAGACCTCGATTATATCATAATATGAAAGATCTATCTCAAAGACTGTATGGGGAGAGCTATGGATTACATACAATAGCCCACGTCTATACTTTGAGAAAGGTATCTCAACTAAAATTTTTTTAGTGGAAGGATAATCGTATCGAAAATCACTCTCAGATATGTGTCTTTACAAATGGTTGGAGAATAGGTGTGGTTTAGGTGTAGTTTAATCCAAGGTATACTCAGCATCCCTGTACTGTCTTCCAACCGGTGTATTTAGCTTGCAGTAAGGATGTTGGAAACAACTTAAAATGTACCTAGTGGTCGATAGATTTGCATTGACAGACAAGCTTCAATCAAAAGTTTGGACTGGAAGACCATTTGATTGGACCTAGTCCAACGTTGTCGCAGTGAGTGTGGATAAAAAAGAGATATTCTCTGCTGGGTACCAGCTGATGCTTTGGCCAGGCAGGGTTTGTCTATGAATCTATGGTTAACGAAAAATTTATAGGTGGGCCTCAAGAATCAGCAAAGAGGATTGTATATTTACAGGCATGTAAGCTTGCTAATCGCAGATATGAAAAGCTAACAAAATGAGTTACTTTAAGACAACTATTGCCTAAGACATGTCCTATTCAAACAAAACTTCTACTAAGGAGGAGCTGTAATGACGTGGAAGCTGACTGCAGCTATCACAGCATATAAAATTCTTTGGAAAACATTCGCAACACATACAATGCCTTCTGCAGAGTTTATCTGGACGACGAAGATGATGAGAGCATTCAACACCTTTTGTGTGAATACGCCAACCTTACCAAACGTAGAAGGAATACACTTGGTTAGCTTCTTTCTCGCAAATTGAGAGATAAGAAGTTGGGTGAGCTTTTGAGGTCTCTAAACTCTCATGGTTGGTTTTAACGCAGCCCTTAATAAATAAAACTTGTTCGGATAAAGTTTCGATTAGGTAGCATCATAATTGACCGTCGGTGAGTAAAGAGTGACCGATCGCAGGTATTTCGATAGCCGCCACTTTATCATATATTCGACAGCAAACAAAACTTCTCATTTGCAAAATCATAATTGGAGCAAAGATTGAAAGTAAGTAACACTAAGAAGGTACTTATCACGCCCCAGAAGTGTAGTGCATAGAATTGTGAAAACATTTATTGAGATTGATATTTTGGTCATTATTCATTCCATGAAATTACACCTAACTTCACTTTATAGAGATCGTGAAAATAATTTCAAACCTTTCCCTGGAAAAGTACATACTAATATATAAATCTTTAGTGTTCATATACATTCTTCCTTCCACTACCGCATAAAAAACTTCTCACAATATCATCACTGCAAAAGGTTGAACTGATGAAAAATCCTTTTCGCAGACTTTATGATGATTTGAACGCAAGTCGTGTTCGTGACTGACATTCTAACATATACGTAAAAAAACAAAAACACAAAATTCCAAGAGATTTATCTCGAATGCCAGTGTGTCATTAAAACAAAACAATTATGAAAAGGGATGATACCAAAATTAAAGGATAATTCTGTAGAGTCTTGCGAGGGGCGGGGGGAATACAGAATATACCTAAGTCCTATTCCAAGCACGTTTTTACATTGTTGACAAACAAATTTTCGCATTAGGTTAGACGAAAGTTGAATTTAGACATATTGAATAGAATTCATAGAATCATTTGATTCCTGCAGTAGTTTAAAAATAGAATTAAAAAGGACCAAAATTGATCATATGTAGAAAAACAAAATTAAATATTTATGTAGAGGAAGGATGCTTTATTGTATGCTTACTGTTTTTCGAATATAAACAAAATCCCTACAAATTTCTAACCCTTTTCACAAATTTTTGTTAAAATAGGGCTCCTAAAAGAAATTTTATTTCATGACTCCTAAACTTTTGTATTATATGGAGATACATGCCAATTCAATGGATAGATATTTTGTCATGAAAAAATTATGCATACAATATAATATAGCGTAAGTACAAAGGTATTGAAATTTAATAGTCCTTTATGGATTACATTCGTGATGAATAATCTATTCGGTATTGAAAACTGAAAACTGTCTATATTACTTTGATGTTCGACCGTAATTGTCTCACGATTTTTTTGGTGTTTTTATACCGAGAGAACTCACATTCAAAAGAAATAATGTAAATAATATACATAGGGTAAACATATCAATTCGCGTTCATTTAAGGAAATGTCATCCTTACAAGAAGAGTATACTTTGTAACCGGTGTTGCCGGTAAAAGCGAATATCAGCGGCTTACAGTGCGCTATAATACCCAAATTGCTTGCTTAACCAAATATCACTTGACAATATTCTCTTTATTTTCTTGAGAGCTAAGATGTCTCGCAGGATCAATCTCTCGAAATATGCCGGTTTATTGGAATCAAAATTTCCTAGATCTATTACGGCAAACATTGAAAAGGATATTTGTAACTGTAATACGCTCCTAGATAACAGCCAAATAACTTAGTTGTTCATAATCAAATCAGATTAGTTTTATGGTGGCAAGGTAACAAGCATATACATTACGAGCTACATTGCTTGAAGGATTTCATGAGAGTAGTTTTTCTATATCAAATTACCGTTTCGAGCAGCTATGATCATGATGGCCTTAACAGTATGGACCAAGATAAAAATAAGATTCGGCCACCATTGTGAATCTCTTAATTGTAGAATCATAAATCATTTATGAATGAATGATTTAAATTCGTTTATCCTTATAAAGCTACATAGCCGTTCAAAGATTCATTTGACAAATGCGAGGAAGAAATCCAGGTCCATAGCAAAAGAAGTCCAGCATGGCCCACACAGACAGGGAGACCTAAAAAGCTGGTTACTCAAATGCTCCAAAAGATCTCCATTATAACATAGACACGTGCGACGATATTTAACAAAAGTGAAAAGAACAATAAAAGAACAACAATACATGACATGATAAAAGAAGTAGTACGAGGAAGCATAGCAAATATTTTTAATAATTTTAACGTTGTTGAGTTAGGGCATATACGTTTATATAAATAAATAATCGTAGGAATGTAAGCTGGAAAGCAGTTGAAAGCAAGACTAGTAATTGAAAACTAAGCTAACAACGAACACTTATCCGCCGATGGGGTACAAATGGAAGCAAATTCTGATGTCATAGCGAATTGTCACTTTGCGAGTAATTATTTGACAGGTTGGAAACGAAGGATATTTGAGATTCTTTAAAGTGATAAAAGTTCCGAACTCAGGTGAAGCTAGTTAAGATTGTAATTGGAAATTAAAAAATGTTGTAGATAAGATAAGTTAATTGTCATCTTTTAGAATATAGAGTGAATTATTAATTTGGCTTAAGTAAGGCGTTAGTGCAGTAATAATATTAAGTCAAACTAGCTAGTTAGCTAGATTTCAATGTGTGCAGTTTCCGTCCCTGTCACGAGTTAAAAACACGAGAGTTCAGCGTTGAGATTAATATTTGCTTATTTTCCATCAGAAAAGCATCAGAATTGCAATAATTATCGTGAAGATTGATTATTATTAAGATTATGTATATATAGTATATATATACTATATATATATATATATTGTTGAGAGAGATGGTGAAGCCAAGATAGAAGGGAAACCAAAGAACATAGAGTACGCAAAGAACAGAAAATAAGATCAATTTTGGAGACATAAAATAAAGTAAAGGTATTGAGCACCTGAGGTCCGCAGATCGCCCTGGAAAGGGCTTATAGGACAACACGTGTGATGAGGTTAGGCATTCCAGAAATGAACAGTAATCACCATTCAAAGCATCTGCAAGAAATCAACATAATGGATCACTACCACACTGCACATAACGTCTTACAGCCATACTGCACTTAACCACGTGGGATCGTCGTAACAGTCATAGAGGTACCTAGGTTTGAGTAGGTTATATGCTATATAGATTAGTACTAAGTATGTTATATTTTATATTTGTTGCTACATTATATATTGAATTATATATTGCTTATTAGTTTTAAGACTCAGTAGGAGTTTAGTAGTTGTAGTAAGTCGCATCTTGAGTAAAAGGATGAAAACAATTCAATTTTAACCAGTGGTTAAGTCATAAGCATAAGCTAGTCCATCTCAATCAAATTTTTTGGAGCAACAGGCTCGTTACAGCATGATGCCGGTATTTAAATACTTATCGTACAATAGTAAGCCGTAAATTTAGCTTTTAGTTTAAACTAAAATCTCAAGACAAGATGATTCCACGGTTTGATAGCCTGGATAGAAATCGTGAAAAAATAAGAGCATTAGTGCGTTTTGAACGTGTACAAACAAATTTATAATAAAGATACTCGGGTAGCTTAGAATTAAGAATTTTATAGAGAAGTATTGACATTCGTTGATAAATATACAATTTTAGGGAACATTCAATAACGAAGTTAGTGTAAGCGGAGACATGGTCATATCTGCGAAGTCGATATATGTAATGTATTAAAAGTCACTTCAAATTTGCGCAATGACGCTGAATACAATTTACAAGTATAACCATATGTTATTATGGGAAGAATAAATGCCCGGATCAAGCTGAGTTTGGTTAAAAGTCGTATGTATATAGCAGAAACAGAGAGCAAGCAAAGGGTATTATATACTTTCCTAACAGTGGCTTTAACATCATTACTCCAAGTCAGATATTTATTGAAAATAATTCGAAGATTCTTATCGCGGTATTCAATGGGGTATAGGCAAATATAGTCAAGTATACGAGGGGGGGGGGGGGGGCATGTGTTCATGGAATATTTGTATAATATAATGGAATTACTTTTGGCTGGCTTAAGTATTAATTTAATTTATCTGACTCATTCAGAAGCCGCTGAGAGGTCTGCATTGAGTTTCTCAATTCCATCCTCAATAAGTCCCAGCGGAATGGAAAATGGGCAAATCGTTTATGAAGATGAAGAAAAGCAATAAACCCAAAACCGAAACTGATGGGACGCAACAATTTATGTGCAAGAGCCTCGAAGATTGATAATTGCAAACTACCAACTGTGCATTCAATCCGAAAGGTAAGATGCAACCAGTAGTACGCGCAATATTATTTCAATATTCAACTACAATATTCCCTATGACTGAACCGTGAGATTTTTATGAAACATACTTATGATATATTAAAAATTCTTTCTTATATATAATCCGAAATACGCGTATCGAAAAATAATTACTTGGAACAACTAGTATATATAGAAAAGAATTTTTAATTTATTCAACTACTAGCTAAAGTTGTCCGTCGTTAAAACGGACTTCTCTCTGAAGCATGTAAATTTTTATTACTTTTATTGTTTTTATTATTCTTGTAATTGTTCTTTTTCTTAAATTTATTTTAATTGTTAAGTATTTGTTTGTTATTTTTTTCTTTATTTTCTTTTAAATAATTTTTTTTATATACATATTTTTTTTTATTAAAAAATAAAGGCATGCTGGGATTCGAAAGTTTTTCCTCAAGTTTCTTTTTCATCGTTTTTTGTTTTTTTATTTTCGTTTTTTTATTTTTGTTTTTTTTTTAACTGGTTCACATACATCTGCTCTTATATTTCCAAATTAGTTTTTGAAATTATAAGCTGTTCAGATAAGTCACTAATAATAATTTCCAGACAACTATAGTTTTCAGATTTCTCGGTGCCATGCGTCAACACTGCGTGCGTGAAATTTCCTGGTGGCCTGTTTTCTACTAGTACTGATTAAACTACTGCAAAGTCAATCATAAGAGTTTGTAACTAAGTAATTGGGGACGCTTAATGATAGGATTACAAACGCCAGTGAACTTTAGAAACCCCCACCAGTTTTAGTTGTGTAAGCTGTAATTATAGTTTTTATTTTTATATTTAAGAAGTTTATAAAAAATATGAAATTTATGTGGAAAAATAAAAATAAATTAATTTTTTCGTACCTGTTAAAAATTATTGATAGTTCCATTTTCACAGTTAATAACGGTAGATTTATCGTTTCAAGATTGTTTCGATAGAAGAAAGTAATCAATTTATAAATGAAAACAGAAAAAGAGAATCTGATTATTTTCTTAATGAAAATACATTTTAAATGTATTTAAAAATTCGTCCAGTTGTCAAAGTTATACAGGAAATTCCAACTTTAACTTTATTAAATAGAAGTTTTTCTTCAATTCTTTAAAAGTGAAAATATTAAAATAATAAAGAACAAACTTTTGCCTTTCTTCTTAATAAACAATTTCCACTAATTAATTAATGATAAGTACTTAAGTACTCAAATATTAATCATGCGCAATAAAAAACAAAAAATGAAAAAAACAAAACTGTATAAGAGTTCAAATATTAAAATAATTTATTCATTTGAGAAATTCCGCGAAGTATCAATCATCCGAAGAGAATGGTTGCTCAAAGATGAAAAATAATATTTGGTTTCAAGGATGTCAAGTCTCAGTTCGGACTACTTAAGGATTATTATGATAGGTCAGTTAAATAAAAGAAATCAGTAAAATAAATATTTATAACGTGCAAAGAAATTCGAGTGTTTCATGTAAAGAAAGTTTTGTCCGGTTAATTGTTGGTTTTTATTGAGTGATTGCACTGGGACATGACATCTAATTGATTACTACGCCTCATTCCTTTCTTTCATCAAAGAGGTTTTTTTTTGTTTTTCTTTTTTTTCAATGTGTTTATTGAGAAAGAGATGAGCATAGAAAAACAAATTCTTTGACCTTTGGATAACTCTAAATTCTCCATATGAGTTTTGGGTGTAAACACTAATAGTAGAGGAAGTCTATTAACAACACAATATTCACTGGAAAGCCATATTGGGAGGAATATTGTAATATGTATCTTCGATGATTTGAAGGCTACATGTAGGTTGAATAAAAGTACGAGTTAAAACCAAAGGAATTTTCACCATCTAGGCTTATAATATACACAGTTTAAAAATATTGTTTGACACTGTGGTATCTGATTATATTGAGAACTGACTGAA
>CAWUPM010000262.1:0-28962 GCA_963924295.1 Dioctria rufipes
AATTAAAAACTCATTATTAATAAGCAGATGAAGTATAATTAACAAAACCTTACCATTTATCGAACAAATCCTACTCCGATTATTTACATTGACATATCAAAATGTCAACACATCACACCAGATGTTCTCGACTTCGCCGCAGACAGAGTTCAGTGCAACTTTAATGGCCCTCTATGACGTCACTGCGGGATGCCGCCGTCAAAGTTTAACAAACCTTGAGAGCGAGCATTGCCAAGACAACCCATCATGAAGCCGAAACCTAGCGGCTTGCGGCGATGAGCTGCAGCAGAATCACCCATTCCCAATTCAGAATTTGATCTAAACACGTCAGAGTTTACTCTGATTTTCCTAATTATCCAAGCCAAATTTTACTCCTACTGCAGAAATTTAATTCTGCTAATTCCATCCCACACCTAAGTAGGAATATACCCCTACTGCAGAAATTTAATTCTGCTAATTCCATCCCACACCTAAGTAGGAATTTACTCCTACCGCAGAAATTTAATTCTGCTAATTCCATCCCACACCTAAGTAGTAATTTACTCCTACTGCAGAAATTTACTTCTGCATTACTTTCATCCCACACCTGAGTAGGAATTTACTCCTACTGCAGAAATTTAATTCTACTTATTTTTGCGTCTCCCACCTGAGAAGGAATCTACTCCTACTGCAGAAATCTACTTCTGCCTTAAATTTGTCCTACGCCTAAGCAGGAATTTACTCCTGCCACAGAAATTTACTTCTGTCAAGTTATAATTGTTTCAGCACAGCTACCGTGCTTACACGAGTAGCACAGAACTGCTACTCTATTAATAGTGGATTTTCTTTCTCTTTCTTCCAGAACTAAGGGGAACAGACCTCAGCGGCAGCATTTATCATCTTTCTTGAACATTTTTTAAATTATTGATTTACCAGTTGAATTGTCTTAAGTTTAGTATTAAATTTTGGTTGAAATAGAGTAGTAAGCTAGGTTAAGTTTTTCAATATTGAATTTGTGATAATAGTTTTTAAGCAATTTGAATTAAAATTTTTATATTTTAATTTACAAAAGTTGAGTTTTCGTTTAAACCGGCACCCCCCTTTAGCTTGAACACAGATCTCACAGTCGCTTCGTTCACTGCTGGCTTACCCGTTGGTTACGTCACCAAATACATAATCACGCCATACGAATAACAGAAAACGCATACACCGGAATCTGGAGATATATATTTATCCGTAATCAATGTATGTATGTACTACCTTTTTGGGTGATTACCTCAAAACTTTATTTATAAATATATTTAATTTTTAACCACACCGTTATCATTTAATTTTCAAATTAAAATGTGAAAAAGACTAATAGTACGTAGAACAGCGAATTTCGAGCAAATAAAAAAAAAAATGCAGTGCTTGGTAGGTTTTGTTATAACCTAGATGATATTTTATGGTATACTAAGTTTTCCATTCCGTTTGTAATACCTAGAAATAATGATGGTAGAGCAAAGTAGATTGGACACCCATGCGTAACATTGAAAGTTATTTTGCTTTTTGCATGTCACGACAATTCAAGAACGCGTGTAGGTAGAGAGGTGAAATTTTGCAGCTGGGATTTAAAAATAAAATAAAATTAAGTTCAAAAATGGGACAAATCGGGTAACTCCTTCGTGGAGTTGCCATACAAAAATTTCGTGTTTCACTTGGACACTGCGTGACAACGCATTAACATAGAAAGCTGGACCTTGTACACGAAGTTTTCATAAAAAAAAGTAGAAATAATTTCATAAATGACCTAAATTTGGCAACCTTTTCCTTTTGTTGCCATATAAAAATTTTGTTTTTGCACGTATTCTGTAAAAACAGTAAGCTCTAGACGTTTTTTGTGTACTCAAAAGTTTTTAAGAATATGAAATGCTATGAACTCAACAGATCTTAAGAATATGAATTGAAATGAAATTAGTTATAATAATTTTTACTGTCCGACGAACCGTTCTAGAAATATATGCAAAAAAAAACATTGATAATCAAACTTGCACCGATGGGTTACCATACGATATTACATAGACCCAGTTTGGACAGGTCAGTCTGAGTATGCTGAATCTACCGCACGAAATCTGTAGATAGGGTAATGCTGCATTCATGCCTCAACCATCATCTGACCAGCAAGTTTTCGTGAAGCAGAGGTAGCATACTGACCTGTCTAAACATACCAACATACCAACATTCATCTAGTGTATCATAAGAATTGATCTTAAGGCACTTTCACATCAAAATCGAAAACCGAAAAATGTAAACCGGAAAACGCTATTTATTCCACTTTAAAACAAGATTTTTGCTCCAATGATTAATAAAATCATGGGAAATAGGATAAACTAATAATTTTTCTAATAAAATAGAATATTTATCTCAGATTTTTAATAAAAACACAACTTTTATCTTTTTTCGGCCGAAAAAGGAAATTTCGGTTGCATTTGTCAATTTCTTTTCGGTTTCCACATGTGAAACGTTACGGGACGAAAAATTTTTTCGGCCTTACTAAACATCACTTTTGTGTTTGCGTTGAAAATAATATTATAATATGAATAGGGATTTGGAAGTAAAATTAAAATACGTTTTTTGTATGAGCTCCCATCATACAACTTTTATGATAACAAAATGTTACTTCGATTTAACCGAAAAAAGTTTTCGGTTTTTGATGTGAAAGCAAAAGCGAATTTTCGGTGTAGAACTTATCGGTTTTCGTTTTTCGGTTTCGATTTGAAAGTGCCTTTAGACCAATACTAGCTTTCTCACTTGTTTTACTTAAAATTTTGATAAAAAAAAACATTCACAAGTAATTGTTCATTATATAAATTTTTGAAAATAGCCGAACAACTAGAAAGAAAGGAGTATTTTCCTTGAAAAAAAACAATGTCAAGAAATATCTGGATTATCGGATTATTAAGGAAAAATATCCGGATTATCGAATAATCAAAATTGGTCGGATGGTCCGGATAATTTGATATCCGGATATCCGGATTGGAAACCCTCAGCGAATAATATTTTACCATTTAAATTTTTCGTTTATTGACTCGTTTTTTTTGCGGGTAAAACAAAAAAAATTGATGGTTTTCCTAACTTTTAATTTTTTTCAGGCGTGTTGTATTTTTTCGAGATAGAGGTATAAGTTTTACAATAAAATTAATGTTGCATGAAATTTTATTCCAATATTAATCTTAAGCATTACGAAAACATTATGGCAAGCAAAATAATGTTGGATGACAAAATCTGATTTCATAAATTATATTTCTTGCTCACATATTGCTGAATTAAATTTATAATATTTTGCATAAAGAAAGAATAAGACAACAGTAGAGCCATATTACACAAAAACATAAAAGTTTTAACAAATGCCTGCACGAAGGAATTTTTCATAACTACTATAAAATATCTCCGGAACCAAGTTGGAGATATACGTGGCTTTATATGGGTTTCAAACACCAAACACTTTCTCGCAGACTGTTAAAATGTTTTATAGTTGTTTTATAAATTAGCGTCCACAAATCTTATACGACGAACTTATCCCATATGATGCTTTACGCCTACTTGGTTGAGAGAAGATCTCTGAAGTTTTGGAAAAAAAGTAATCTTTTCAATTCTTTCAAGATTAGTTATAATTCGTACATTTTGTATAAAATGATTACGATCGTCGTCATATGACTCGGTTAGAGTATATAACTAATGTAATTGTGTCAATTACTATGAAATGCATAGCGATGGCGACATGAAACATTCAAGAAACAGAATCTTCATATTCCACATTCACAAGTTCAGTAATGGCCCCAGCAGCAGTATTGAAACTTCCGGAAAGAAGAGTTTATAGTAGAAAGACTAGTGCGCATGTGCACAGATCAAGCACAATCTGTAATCGATGTAATAGAGGCTTATATTGAGAATGCATTAGTGATGACAAATGCCAAATAAGGTAAGAGTACCTATTACCGGCCAACTAACACTTTTTTGTAATTGATCCTTTATATGATGATGAAGAGAGGCTTTCGGTATACATGTTATATTTTATATGAATAAGTATACATATTTTTTACCTTTTTCTATGATACTTTTTGTATATTTATTTTCTAAAACATTATTATAATCAAATATTATACGAAATATCACTTTCATTAGTTTCAGGCCACGAAAATTCTATTTCGAGCCAAGAGCGCTCCTATTACCGGCCAAAAGCAAAATTGAATCAGTTATCTTGTACAAAGTGCAAAGAAAAGACTAAAATGCAGGGTCTGAAAATTACCATTATTTTCAATTTTTCAAACAAAAAAATCATATAGAAATAATGATCGGATCTTTAAATGAATTGGACCAAACTTATCCTCATAAAGTCAACTTTTAATTTTTGGCATAATTTAAAATATTATAACCAATAAAATAAAAAATTTCACCTTAATGGTTAGTTTTTGATTATTATTTTTTGTTATCCGATAACCATTATTTTACAATATCTTCTTTTTGGTTATAAAATAAGAGTAATCGATAACGTTTTAATTATTCTTAATAAATAAGAGTTATTTCACGACTTATTTTTATTGGTTTAATCATTATTTCACAATTTATTTATTTTGGATGTGCAATAAGAGTTTTATAATTTTGAAGATGAGAGGAGTTACTTTAATCCAGCAACATAATAGTACGAATAGCAGCAACGGCGATTACATACTTAAAAATTAGGATTAGCTATTATTGATGAATTGCTGAGTTTACTGATTGAAAATTAAATTATATATCGTGTTATGAATTTCATGACTTACATATTATTTGTAGATATTTAGAAAAGTTTCAGTTTTGTTGTTTATTATTAAAATTAGGTTAAATTTTATATTGCTTGAATTGTAGATAATGTAAATAATTGGATAAGATTTAGTATTGCTTGAATTATTAATTATTAATATTAGATAAATTGTTATATTTCTTGCTAGTTAAACTGATTGGTACAATTGGTAAGTTCCTATAGATTGAATTTGCTAATGTTGCTTGAAGGGAAATCTTGGAAAACGCCCTAGTATAACTTTTGAAATTTATATGTTAGTACGATATTAATAGATATCATAGTTAAGAACAACTTCAACTTACCATATTAGCATGACGCGCAAGCAAATGCACTTGCGCATCTAAAATTTCGAATTCAATTATAAATTCAAAATTTAGAAAATTTTATACTCACTCGATTCAGACTCCCTCACCATTGAAAATTAATTAAATCAGCGAAAAACAATTAAAAAGAAAAATTCGACATTTCCGATATTAAAATACTGGATACCAGTAAGTTAGCGTTCATAAAATTGACTACAAAGTTTCAAAACAAAATAAACAAAAAGAGCGCGATCTACAATTAACAATTTCACGCCTACTTAAAGTTCTACAGCAACAATTTCGAAGAAAAGGAAATTTAAGCCATTTAGTTATAATAATCGATTGGGGTATTTAGTAATAAAGCGATAAATCGAAGTGAGCTATAAGAATACGGGGATGCTGGTATGTGAAAGGACAGTACGACTTCCAGCAAAAAGAAGAACTTGTGGACAGAGGACCGTACAGCGTGGAGAGTGTCGAGCAAGCAGTAGTATTAGTATTATTAGTCCTGAGGAAATTAGAAAAGGGAGCTGGACGGGGACACATATTTTAAGGAAAATGGAGAGTTAAGTTGTTTTTTTTAAATTTGTTTTTTTTTTGTTTTATTTTCCTTAAAGAATTATAAGTATTTTTTAGTATAAAATTATAAATAAAATTAATCATTTTGAAGTGTTGTGTGCAAGATTGGATTGTTACAAACAATTAAAACTCTTTTCTAGAATTTCGATAATAATACCTTCCATCCAATTACCCAAAATGAATTCAGATCTTTATCACTCATATAATATTTAAACATAGACTTTATGCCGTTAAAATCGAGTTCATTTGAAGCTACTCCTCCAAGCTCAGCTTTACCATTGTCTAGCGTTTTGACTGCTGTCATAATTTGATTTTTATTATTACGTCTTATCCTTTCAAGAAGACTTTTAATCCTTTTGATGTACTTTAAATTTTATCCTAAGTTCCTATGTTGCTCCTTTATTTCTACACTGAGGTTTTTTACATTCTAAAACATGTACATCCATACATGCAAACTATGCTGCACAGATATCCAAAAATTAAAGAAACTGAAAAGTGGGTCACTTAAAAGAAGTTGAGAAAAGAAAGTTCGAAGGTAAGAGCTGCCATTATAATTTTAATTGAGATGGAACTAATGCTCAGAAGTCCTTAAAACACGAACAGCTTGCAAAGGAAATCTCTGTCTGCTTTTACATAGACTCTTTTCAAGTCAGGATGAAAGGAAACCTATTGCTGGAAGGATTATAAAAAAAGCAGTACAACTACTTTGGCCCGCATGACGTCCTAAACGTTTTTTGTAAAGGTTTTATGAATGCTCATAATGAACGTGTTAAAATGGGTAGCAGAACTTGAATTTTTGAGGAGAAAGAAAGCCCAGAAAGAGGAAAAAGTAAACCAAACGTAAGGAACTGTGGATTTGTGATTTTGGAGTAGGTAATTTATGTGGTGCAATAGAAAAATTCGTTCTCAGCACATTTTCTCTCCATGTACGTTTAAATGCCATAAGCAAGATAACTGGAAAATACATGCGAGCCCAATTCATTTCTTTACTAATACTTATATCAAAAAAGGACATGCCCAGTGGGAAATGGAACACTCCAAAAACTATAAAAGAGCACTCCTATGGAAGCATCCCCCGCTCCCTTTTCGTACATCTTTGCATATATTTTTTAACACTGCATGTTCTCAGAGCTCAGCACTCCATTTAGGCTCTCTTAGGAGTACTCATGAAAAAAAATTGGGAACAGGCATTTAGAAGCATAGTGGAGCTTTTCAGAATATTTACAGTACAAAGCAGTGGTGCTTCTGAATAAATTTTGTTAAGAAAATTGAAAACTTTTTGATAAAATCTAAAGTCCGGAAGTTTAATAACCCGCAAAACCACAAAATTTTATTTAAACTCACCAACACACAGTGTAGAAATCACCGTTATTGCGCTATTGCTTTTTGCAACTCACTGCAAATTACTTCAAGGGATTTTTCTCTTTTATCTCTTTTTATGTAGTCTTTGTGTTTTGTGTTGTACAAGTTTTCAAAGTCTTGATAACACAACAACAGTTTTTCCACTAATTGGCGGTCCCACCTTACGCTCATTCTATTTTTTCCACACAATACTTTTAAAACAAAAATCTCAATTTAAAAAGAAAAAATTCAAACAATATTTTTACTGTCAATGGTCTAAGCTTTCACAAATTAAAATCCCGTATTAAAATCACAAAACACAACAATCACACATAACATTTTCACTGCAATGGTCCACACTTCAATAAATGAATATCCCGAATTAACAATTGCACACAATATTTTTCACCGAAAATGGGTCAGCTGATGTTAAAAAAATTTCCTGAACTCCCCGAATGCAAAAACAAGTGAAAAAGGAATTGCTGAAAATAACAATTTTTCGGAACTCCCCCGAATTCATAGAAAACAAGTGAAAGAGAAATTGATAAAAACTCCATGATCGTGCGCGATGCTCAGTCGATGTTCTGTGCGCGTCCTCCCCCATCTCCGCTCACCCCCTCTCTTAACAATTTCGTGCGCGGCGCGTACAAATTACACCGTCTAAACCACCTCTATCTAACTGTCTAACTACAGCGTTACCCAGTATTGTTGCTCTTTACTGCGAATAATTGCTTATATATGTATGTGTAATCAACGCATCCATTGACCGAACCTCAAATAGAAAATATTGTTCCTTTAGCTCCAATTTTTTAAAATATTTTGCAAGATATTAAAAATTTACTTCGAACCACATATACTTACAGCAGCTGATTCACAGCTAGCGGTAATTTTGGTACTACGATGGCTTGGTTGTATGCTAATGATGCTATGATGATACAATATCTTCAGATAAATGTAGGATTTAAGATATGATACGAGCATATGCGAAATTTTGAACGATTCGATGATTACTCCGATTTTGCTTTTAAAATGTTGAAATATCTAATTTCCTATTTCCAGACCAGATGCAGACATGTGTTCTCGATGATATTCAAACTCGAACGAAATCCTTGGATAGTTTTATATTTTTTTCATAATCCGACTGGTATAGAACTAAATGTTAAGTGAAGCCTTTGTGACTCTCGACGAATTTTATAGAACTTTCGAAGAACCGTAATTTAAACAATGTTTTTACCTTTTAATAAAATTTATTTTATCTATTCTACACACTGCTCTGGTCTCGTTGAAAACCATGGTACAAGTGACAATTTTATAATGGGAGCGTAGCTCAGTCTAACATAACAATATCTTATAGACAATTGAGAAAATTCTCAATGGAGTGTATAATTGTGCAAAACATTAAGTGAAATTACAATGTTGAATATAGATTTTAATTGATACAAATTAAACATGACTTTATATTGAACAAGTCTTAAATTACGAATTGAATATCAATCTTAATTAATAAAGGGTTTTCCAATAAGAGGTGTTATTTTGATATTCAAAGAAAAATGCCATTTTTTGAGATAAATCATCGGATCTTTATAACATTACAAAGAGGAAGGTATGCCGTAAATAATGGAAAATAACATCAGCCAAATGACCACCACGACCACGCCTAAAGGGCCATATCCTTTTCATGAAATTTTCCATAACCAAATCGCAAAGTGGCTGCCCTATGTCCTCGATAGCCTCACGAATTCCATCTTTGAGGTCTTGAATCGACGCTGGGCTGTTGGCGTAGACCTTCTCTTTCACGTGGCCCCAAAGGAAGAAGTCGCAAGGTGTTAAGTCACAAGATCTCGGTGGCCAATTGTGATCACTTCTTCGAGAGATAACACGGTCCGGAAACTTTTCCCGTAAAAGATCAATGGTTTCGTTGCTTGTATGGCACGTAGCGCCGTCTTGTTGAAAGTAAACGTTGTTCAGATCAATACCATCCAATTCCGGCCATAAAAATCATTAATCATCTGTCGATAGCGCAATCCATTCACCGTAACTGTTGCTCCAGCCTCATTTTCGAAAAAGTAAGGTCCAATGACCTCGCGGGATAATAAACCGCACCAAACAGTCACACGTTGAGGATAGAGAGGCTTTTCAACAATAACTCTTGGGTTTTCCGAGCCCCAGATGCGACAATTTTGCTTGTTGACGAAGCCATCGAGGTGGAAATGGGTCTCATCACTCAAGATGAGTTTTCGATGGAATTCCGGATCATTTTCATGCATTTCAAGGACCCAATCAGTAAAGACTCGACGTTGTTGATGATCAGCCGGCTTGAGTTCTTGTGTTAACTGAACTTTATAAGCCTTAAGACCCAAATCTTTACGCAAAATACGGTGTAATGACGTTTGTGGAATGCCTAATTCCAAAGAACGACGAGGAATGGACAAGCCTGGGTTTTCTTCAACACTTTCGGCTACAGCAGCAATATTCTGGGCTGTTCTTGAGCGACGTGCACGGGTCTTATTCTTCACATCACTAACTTGTCCCGACAGCTCGAATTTTTCTACCAATTTCTGTATTGCGGTCCGACAAGGTGCTTCACGACGACCCAAAAATGTTCGAGTTTTACGAACCGTCTCTGCCACATTTTCACCATATTTAAAGTGAATTTTAATAATTTCAATGCGTTGTTGAATCGTGTATCGTTCCATTTTTATTAATGGCGTAGTTTCTACTTGTCAAATGTCAAAAAATGACAGCTCCAAAAGTGACATCTACCGAAATAGTGGGCTAATTAAAATAACACCTCTTATTGGATTTTATATTTTATATTTATATATTATATTTTATAATAGTTCGAATTAAATCTTTTGAAGGCCTTTTAAAGCAATTTAGCATCCGGGGCAATTTAGTTGTCGAAGAGTTTTGTAAAGATATTAAAAAAATAAACTAGAAAGTTTATAAAACAATTCGGTTGCGACTAGAATTGAACAAGGGATTTCCTCTTTATAAAACTCGAAAGCTGTATTTTGGCTTTTATGACAACTTTATAAAAAACGGATGCTATTTTCTTTGGTACTGAATACTTTATGAATTGTTCTTTCCAAATATCAATTAACCTGTTTAAAACTAAGTATTATATGGAGTCTACTTTGACATTTCCGATCCTGAAGATTTCCCACGAATCTAAAATGTTTTATAAGAGCTGTAAAATAAGGTGAAAATATTCGGCCATTTTATTCTAATAAAAAAAGTGAATATATTCCAGCTAGGGTTTCCAATTATCCGCCATTAATGATTATCCAGATATCGAATATTGAAAATTCAAACTATCCGGATAATCCGGATATCCGTATAACAAAAAACAAAATAAATAATTAGCTTGAATCCAATATTTCATGGTGTTTTTTATTCAAACATTTTAATTATGTACATTAAGAATTAATAAATAGAAAAAAAATATATTATTTAAATTTATTTCATTTTCAAAAATGAATATTTTAAAAAGATTATTGCATTGAATATTTCAAAATTCAGGCAACTTCTAATTTTTGCCTACAATTCAAAATGTAAATATTAGCTTTATTGTAAGAAGTGCATTGAATAATATATTAAATAAATCCTCTATCCATGTTTTTGTATTTGTTAAAAGCATGAATTTTTTTTTTCACCAATGTAGTAATTGCGTTGCTCTACTCATCAATATATGTAATTGAAGAAATTGCCATTTCGAGTTATCGCTGTAGACAATTTTTAAATAAAGTTGTAGTATTTCTTTGACTTTCAAACTCACTTTCATTTGCTATACTTTCTTCAGCTGCTTCCTCGATATCATCTTAGTCATAAGCAGATACATTAATTTTTCGAAAAATTTCTAGTGGATCTAGGACATCTAATAATTCTTTTAAGCTTTGTATATTATTCTCTTAAATGGTTAAAAAAATTAAATGTCGCTGTTCACTCCACACGAATATCCCACGATGATTCCCTGATTTCTCCCCAGATAGTGTTCCTAAAAAATAAACCAAGAAAACACAAAGTATCTATTCAAAGTTTATTACAAAAATACTCATCTAAAGGGATAACAAATTCCCATCTGCAGAGCAGTTCACGCCTTACAAAACCTGAAGACTGCAATCCGGGTTGCTCGACATCACACTTAGTCTAAAAAACAATTAAAAACTCATTATTAATAAGCAGATGAAGTATAATTAACAAAACCTTACCATTTATCGAACAAATCCTACTCCGATTATTTACATTGACATATCAAAATGTCAACACATCACACCAGATGTTCTCGACTTCGCCGCAGACAGAGTTCAGTGCAACTTTAATGGCCCTCTATGACGTCACTGCGGGATGCCGCCGTCAAAGTTTAACAAACCTTGAGAGCGAGCATTGCCAAGACAACCCATCATGAAGCCGAAACCTAGCGGCTTGCGGCGATGAGCTGCAGCAGAATCACCCATTCCCAATTCAGAATTTGATCTAAACACGTCAGAGTTTACTCTGATTTTCCTAATTATCCAAGCCAAATTTTACTCCTACTGCAGAAATTTAATTCTGCTAATTCCATCCCACACCTAAGTAGGAATATACCCCTACTGCAGAAATTTAATTCTGCTAATTCCATCCCACACCTAAGTAGGAATTTACTCCTACCGCAGAAATTTAATTCTGCTAATTCCATCCCACACCTAAGTAGTAATTTACTCCTACTGCAGAAATTTACTTCTGCATTACTTTCATCCCACACCTGAGTAGGAATTTACTCCTACTGCAGAAATTTAATTCTACTTATTTTTGCGTCTCCCACCTGAGAAGGAATCTACTCCTACTGCAGAAATCTACTTCTGCCTTAAATTTGTCCTACGCCTAAGCAGGAATTTACTCCTGCCACAGAAATTTACTTCTGTCAAGTTATAATTGTTTCAGCACAGCTACCGTGCTTACACGAGTAGCACAGAACTGCTACTCTATTAATAGTGGATTTTCTTTCTCTTTCTTCCAGAACTAAGGGGAACAGACCTCAGCGGCAGCATTTATCATCTTTCTTGAACATTTTTTAAATTATTGATTTACCAGTTGAATTGTCTTAAGTTTAGTATTAAATTTTGGTTGAAATAGAGTAGTAAGCTAGGTTAAGTTTTTCAATATTGAATTTGTGATAATAGTTTTTAAGCAATTTGAATTAAAATTTTTATATTTTAATTTACAAAAGTTGAGTTTTCGTTTAAACCGGCACCCCCCTTTAGCTTGAACACAGATCTCACAGTCGCTTCGTTCACTGCTGGCTTACCCGTTGGTTACGTCACCAAATACATAATCACGCCATACGAATAACAGAAAACGCATACACCGGAATCTGGAGATATATATTTATCCGTAATCAATGTATGTATGTACTACCTTTTTGGGTGATTACCTCAAAACTTTATTTATAAATATATTTAATTTTTAACCACACCGTTATCATTTAATTTTCAAATTAAAATGTGAAAAAGACTAATAGTACGTAGAACAGCGAATTTCGAGCAAATAAAAAAAAAAATGCAGTGCTTGGTAGGTTTTGTTATAACCTAGATGATATTTTATGGTATACTAAGTTTTCCATTCCGTTTGTAATACCTAGAAATAATGATGGTAGAGCAAAGTAGATTGGACACCCATGCGTAACATTGAAAGTTATTTTGCTTTTTGCATGTCACGACAATTCAAGAACGCGTGTAGGTAGAGAGGTGAAATTTTGCAGCTGGGATTTAAAAATAAAATAAAATTAAGTTCAAAAATGGGACAAATCGGGTAACTCCTTCGTGGAGTTGCCATACAAAAATTTCGTGTTTCACTTGGACACTGCGTGACAACGCATTAACATAGAAAGCTGGACCTTGTACACGAAGTTTTCATAAAAAAAAGTAGAAATAATTTCATAAATGACCTAAATTTGGCAACCTTTTCCTTTTGTTGCCATATAAAAATTTTGTTTTTGCACGTATTCTGTAAAAACAGTAAGCTCTAGACGTTTTTTGTGTACTCAAAAGTTTTTAAGAATATGAAATGCTATGAACTCAACAGATCTTAAGAATATGAATTGAAATGAAATTAGTTATAATAATTTTTACTGTCCGACGAACCGTTCTAGAAATATATGCAAAAAAAAACATTGATAATCAAACTTGCACCGATGGGTTACCATACGATATTACATAGACCCAGTTTGGACAGGTCAGTCTGAGTATGCTGAATCTACCGCACGAAATCTGTAGATAGGGTAATGCTGCATTCATGCCTCAACCATCATCTGACCAGCAAGTTTTCGTGAAGCAGAGGTAGCATACTGACCTGTCTAAACATACCAACATACCAACATTCATCTAGTGTATCATAAGAATTGATCTTAAGGCACTTTCACATCAAAATCGAAAACCGAAAAATGTAAACCGGAAAACGCTATTTATTCCACTTTAAAACAAGATTTTTGCTCCAATGATTAATAAAATCATGGGAAATAGGATAAACTAATAATTTTTCTAATAAAATAGAATATTTATCTCAGATTTTTAATAAAAACACAACTTTTATCTTTTTTCGGCCGAAAAAGGAAATTTCGGTTGCATTTGTCAATTTCTTTTCGGTTTCCACATGTGAAACGTTACGGGACGAAAAATTTTTTCGGCCTTACTAAACATCACTTTTGTGTTTGCGTTGAAAATAATATTATAATATGAATAGGGATTTGGAAGTAAAATTAAAATACGTTTTTTGTATGAGCTCCCATCATACAACTTTTATGATAACAAAATGTTACTTCGATTTAACCGAAAAAAGTTTTCGGTTTTTGATGTGAAAGCAAAAGCGAATTTTCGGTGTAGAACTTATCGGTTTTCGTTTTTCGGTTTCGATTTGAAAGTGCCTTTAGACCAATACTAGCTTTCTCACTTGTTTTACTTAAAATTTTGATAAAAAAAAACATTCACAAGTAATTGTTCATTATATAAATTTTTGAAAATAGCCGAACAACTAGAAAGAAAGGAGTATTTTCCTTGAAAAAAAACAATGTCAAGAAATATCTGGATTATCGGATTATTAAGGAAAAATATCCGGATTATCGAATAATCAAAATTGGTCGGATGGTCCGGATAATTTGATATCCGGATATCCGGATTGGAAACCCTCAGCGAATAATATTTTACCATTTAAATTTTTCGTTTATTGACTCGTTTTTTTTGCGGGTAAAACAAAAAAAATTGATGGTTTTCCTAACTTTTAATTTTTTTCAGGCGTGTTGTATTTTTTCGAGATAGAGGTATAAGTTTTACAATAAAATTAATGTTGCATGAAATTTTATTCCAATATTAATCTTAAGCATTACGAAAACATTATGGCAAGCAAAATAATGTTGGATGACAAAATCTGATTTCATAAATTATATTTCTTGCTCACATATTGCTGAATTAAATTTATAATATTTTGCATAAAGAAAGAATAAGACAACAGTAGAGCCATATTACACAAAAACATAAAAGTTTTAACAAATGCCTGCACGAAGGAATTTTTCATAACTACTATAAAATATCTCCGGAACCAAGTTGGAGATATACGTGGCTTTATATGGGTTTCAAACACCAAACACTTTCTCGCAGACTGTTAAAATGTTTTATAGTTGTTTTATAAATTAGCGTCCACAAATCTTATACGACGAACTTATCCCATATGATGCTTTACGCCTACTTGGTTGAGAGAAGATCTCTGAAGTTTTGGAAAAAAAGTAATCTTTTCAATTCTTTCAAGATTAGTTATAATTCGTACATTTTGTATAAAATGATTACGATCGTCGTCATATGACTCGGTTAGAGTATATAACTAATGTAATTGTGTCAATTACTATGAAATGCATAGCGATGGCGACATGAAACATTCAAGAAACAGAATCTTCATATTCCACATTCACAAGTTCAGTAATGGCCCCAGCAGCAGTATTGAAACTTCCGGAAAGAAGAGTTTATAGTAGAAAGACTAGTGCGCATGTGCACAGATCAAGCACAATCTGTAATCGATGTAATAGAGGCTTATATTGAGAATGCATTAGTGATGACAAATGCCAAATAAGGTAAGAGTACCTATTACCGGCCAACTAACACTTTTTTGTAATTGATCCTTTATATGATGATGAAGAGAGGCTTTCGGTATACATGTTATATTTTATATGAATAAGTATACATATTTTTTACCTTTTTCTATGATACTTTTTGTATATTTATTTTCTAAAACATTATTATAATCAAATATTATACGAAATATCACTTTCATTAGTTTCAGGCCACGAAAATTCTATTTCGAGCCAAGAGCGCTCCTATTACCGGCCAAAAGCAAAATTGAATCAGTTATCTTGTACAAAGTGCAAAGAAAAGACTAAAATGCAGGGTCTGAAAATTACCATTATTTTCAATTTTTCAAACAAAAAAATCATATAGAAATAATGATCGGATCTTTAAATGAATTGGACCAAACTTATCCTCATAAAGTCAACTTTTAATTTTTGGCATAATTTAAAATATTATAACCAATAAAATAAAAAATTTCACCTTAATGGTTAGTTTTTGATTATTATTTTTTGTTATCCGATAACCATTATTTTACAATATCTTCTTTTTGGTTATAAAATAAGAGTAATCGATAACGTTTTAATTATTCTTAATAAATAAGAGTTATTTCACGACTTATTTTTATTGGTTTAATCATTATTTCACAATTTATTTATTTTGGATGTGCAATAAGAGTTTTATAATTTTGAAGATGAGAGGAGTTACTTTAATCCAGCAACATAATAGTACGAATAGCAGCAACGGCGATTACATACTTAAAAATTAGGATTAGCTATTATTGATGAATTGCTGAGTTTACTGATTGAAAATTAAATTATATATCGTGTTATGAATTTCATGACTTACATATTATTTGTAGATATTTAGAAAAGTTTCAGTTTTGTTGTTTATTATTAAAATTAGGTTAAATTTTATATTGCTTGAATTGTAGATAATGTAAATAATTGGATAAGATTTAGTATTGCTTGAATTATTAATTATTAATATTAGATAAATTGTTATATTTCTTGCTAGTTAAACTGATTGGTACAATTGGTAAGTTCCTATAGATTGAATTTGCTAATGTTGCTTGAAGGGAAATCTTGGAAAACGCCCTAGTATAACTTTTGAAATTTATATGTTAGTACGATATTAATAGATATCATAGTTAAGAACAACTTCAACTTACCATATTAGCATGACGCGCAAGCAAATGCACTTGCGCATCTAAAATTTCGAATTCAATTATAAATTCAAAATTTAGAAAATTTTATACTCACTCGATTCAGACTCCCTCACCATTGAAAATTAATTAAATCAGCGAAAAACAATTAAAAAGAAAAATTCGACATTTCCGATATTAAAATACTGGATACCAGTAAGTTAGCGTTCATAAAATTGACTACAAAGTTTCAAAACAAAATAAACAAAAAGAGCGCGATCTACAATTAACAATTTCACGCCTACTTAAAGTTCTACAGCAACAATTTCGAAGAAAAGGAAATTTAAGCCATTTAGTTATAATAATCGATTGGGGTATTTAGTAATAAAGCGATAAATCGAAGTGAGCTATAAGAATACGGGGATGCTGGTATGTGAAAGGACAGTACGACTTCCAGCAAAAAGAAGAACTTGTGGACAGAGGACCGTACAGCGTGGAGAGTGTCGAGCAAGCAGTAGTATTAGTATTATTAGTCCTGAGGAAATTAGAAAAGGGAGCTGGACGGGGACACATATTTTAAGGAAAATGGAGAGTTAAGTTGTTTTTTTTAAATTTGTTTTTTTTTTGTTTTATTTTCCTTAAAGAATTATAAGTATTTTTTAGTATAAAATTATAAATAAAATTAATCATTTTGAAGTGTTGTGTGCAAGATTGGATTGTTACAAACAATTAAAACTCTTTTCTAGAATTTCGATAATAATACCTTCCATCCAATTACCCAAAATGAATTCAGATCTTTATCACTCATATAATATTTAAACATAGACTTTATGCCGTTAAAATCGAGTTCATTTGAAGCTACTCCTCCAAGCTCAGCTTTACCATTGTCTAGCGTTTTGACTGCTGTCATAATTTGATTTTTATTATTACGTCTTATCCTTTCAAGAAGACTTTTAATCCTTTTGATGTACTTTAAATTTTATCCTAAGTTCCTATGTTGCTCCTTTATTTCTACACTGAGGTTTTTTACATTCTAAAACATGTACATCCATACATGCAAACTATGCTGCACAGATATCCAAAAATTAAAGAAACTGAAAAGTGGGTCACTTAAAAGAAGTTGAGAAAAGAAAGTTCGAAGGTAAGAGCTGCCATTATAATTTTAATTGAGATGGAACTAATGCTCAGAAGTCCTTAAAACACGAACAGCTTGCAAAGGAAATCTCTGTCTGCTTTTACATAGACTCTTTTCAAGTCAGGATGAAAGGAAACCTATTGCTGGAAGGATTATAAAAAAAGCAGTACAACTACTTTGGCCCGCATGACGTCCTAAACGTTTTTTGTAAAGGTTTTATGAATGCTCATAATGAACGTGTTAAAATGGGTAGCAGAACTTGAATTTTTGAGGAGAAAGAAAGCCCAGAAAGAGGAAAAAGTAAACCAAACGTAAGGAACTGTGGATTTGTGATTTTGGAGTAGGTAATTTATGTGGTGCAATAGAAAAATTCGTTCTCAGCACATTTTCTCTCCATGTACGTTTAAATGCCATAAGCAAGATAACTGGAAAATACATGCGAGCCCAATTCATTTCTTTACTAATACTTATATCAAAAAAGGACATGCCCAGTGGGAAATGGAACACTCCAAAAACTATAAAAGAGCACTCCTATGGAAGCATCCCCCGCTCCCTTTTCGTACATCTTTGCATATATTTTTTAACACTGCATGTTCTCAGAGCTCAGCACTCCATTTAGGCTCTCTTAGGAGTACTCATGAAAAAAAATTGGGAACAGGCATTTAGAAGCATAGTGGAGCTTTTCAGAATATTTACAGTACAAAGCAGTGGTGCTTCTGAATAAATTTTGTTAAGAAAATTGAAAACTTTTTGATAAAATCTAAAGTCCGGAAGTTTAATAACCCGCAAAACCACAAAATTTTATTTAAACTCACCAACACACAGTGTAGAAATCGACTAGATACGAAATAGTACTTCGCGAACTGCGAAATAATAATAACAAAAATAAGTGTACTCAACAGTCAAGTTTATACCAAAACTTCGTCAATCATACACTTGTAGCAATTTTGGAGTACTTGACGCTTCGCAATAAAAAATTTCGTAAAAAGCTTCTTCTATGCTTCGTTCAGAGCTAACTGGAAGCGCTCCAAACCGACTTTCTTTGGAGCTTTCCAAAGAAAGTCGATTTGGAGTGCTCCGAACTTTTCCAGCTGGGTAGTTCTTCTGTTTCAATCATGTCCAGCTCCTCTGTTATATGTAGCTAATTAAAAAGTGGACCATAATAACTAGAGTCACCTTCGCATAGTAAATATACATTTACAAAATTTTTATCTTGGAGTTGTAATTCAAGATAATTCAAAGAATTTATCCGGATTGTGTGCAACACTAAATTATAAGTACAGATAAAAAGACCAGAGAATATTACAATGTTCGAGGAGAACGAGACGGTTTCTTATGCTGCGTGAGCTACAGGGGTCTGAACATTTTGCATTAATGGAAACCCCATATTATCAAGACTACGTAATATCAGATCACTGTATGTCATCATCAACCAAGTGTCATCACATTTGACCATGGGGCATTGTTATCTATTCTTTTTTTTAGCTAGCAATTTGAATATACGGGCACCAGTAAAGTAGATAGCTCCTCAAAAATATGAAGAATGCTGAGGACGGGAGTGTAACTTATGTATTGAGAGTGGTACCGTTGCAGCATACTCTCCAATCGTCTTAATTTGTGGGATAGTTTTTATATTTTAAGCTATAAGAGCTGTGAATTAAAGGGTCCTAGGACAGTTTTACAAAAGCGGAATCGAAAAGCAAAACCCCGTAAAGCCAAAATCCTAAAAAATCTAAATCGCCTAAAGCAAATTTGCCTAAAAAACGAAATTTTAAAAGAAATATAATCTCGAAAACAATCGAAGAAATCAAAATTAAATAAACAAACAATTGGCCAACTCCCAATTAGGGTGATCCTCGTGAAATATGTTTGGGAGGATATTTAGGTAATGACATAAAGCCAAGAACTATCTATAAAATTCAGCGATTGTGAAATAATCTTATTTATTAAAAATTCTAGCATAAGGGACTTCATAGTGGTAAGATAATACTGATAGCGGTAACTAACTTTGCTCCTTCGGCAAAATATTAGAAACTCTTCAGTTCAAATGCTACCGGGTTGCGGTTTTTTTGAAAAATCAAAAACCCCAAAAAAACAGTGTTATTTTCTTCGCCACCCAAATAACTTTATCATATACACACCAATTTTTATTATTTTTCGTACATAGGTTTTCCAAACATATTTGTAAATGCCAAATGCTTATATTTTTCATGTTATAATTACTTTAATAACAATAAGATTGAGACTCTTGTAACATGAATAAAATTTATTGCTACACGTTTATTTTAACACGAGAATGAAAATTGAGGTGATTCTATTCAGTGGTTCAAAAACTGAATTAATCTCGAAATTAGTTTATTTTATAAAAGTCAATTTGTAAACTTCTGTCGTGATAAAAAGTGAATGGTAAAATTGGTTTTTATTCATTGTAATTCTCAAAAGCTTTCCGATGTGGCGATAGGCTCCAGTACAAAATTTCAATCAATTTCAATTTCAATTTCTTTATTTAGCCCAAAAATTTTACATTGTTGTTTTAAATTTCTTAGTATGCTACATATAGTAAGTCCTAATTAAAATTTAAATCTTATTGGCTAGAGTAGAACTTGCCAAAGTAGGGGGAAAATGCACCGAGAAGCGTGAAAAAAAGCCATTTTTCTGAATTTTTTGAAGGCAATTTATAGCAATAATCAAACCAATTCTTTTTTAAATGATGAAACACATTTTTAAGAATACATCAAAATTTTTTTATTGAAAAATATCACATATTCGCCGAGTAATCCTCTGGTCCGTAAAGTACCAAAACAGGCCCCCCGCGGTAGGCACTGCTGCTTCATCTATAATCATCCAAATAAAAAAAAAAAAAAACAAAAAGATTTAAACTGGACAGTATAATCTAATATTTGTCATATGCGATTTTGAAAATATCGATTTTTGACAAAATGGCGTACATTTGAATTTGCATACCGATTTTTAGAGAAAAATACGACCTTATTTCGCCGTTTAAAAAGAAACTAAGCCACTAAAAAAAATCAATATGACAAAGACTAGATAATTATGTGTAGAATAAGCACAAAAATAGATAATTGCAATCGGTTCATTAGTTTTCGAGATATCTTGCGTACCGACTTCAAAAACATGATTTCGAGAAATACGCGTTTGAAAGTTGAGCAATGAATAAATCGCAAAATTCTTCAACTTACATAGAATCATCCACTCCACTTCGACCGATACTTAAAATGGTTCTGAGATTTTCGAGAACCTTTTTTTTATCCATTTTTCACCGAATATATTAATTCCGAACGAAAGCTTTCGATATAACTCCCGGTTACGCAGACGATGTTACAATAGAGGACGACGACGTATTTCTACCTGAATTTCGTTCGGCCGCTCGGCACTGACTAGATCGGTCATAACTCCGTTATTTTTTCGAATTTTTGCATGTGGCTCTCACCAAACATTCATAAGAAGTTAAGCTTGAAGAAAAGTCAAACAAAAAAGTCGAAAATTTCGAAATTTCTCGGTGCATTTTCCCCCTTAAAATGATTTTCAAAATTGTTATCATGTATTTCTAAAACTGATTATTTATACAACTATTCAATTCACTAGAAGGCTAGACAAAGAAATGCTTACTAAATAGATTAAAATAATATTACAATCAATTACAAAAGACAAATCAAGTAGACGCATCATACGAAAAGGATTTGCTTGTCAAGACTATAAGCATTTACTCGCAAGTAATGTCTTCATTACCAATAATGGAAAAATAGCAATAATCATAATCATTTCTTCTAGAAGCAGGAACAAGCCCCAACCAGCAGAACAGCGTCCCGGCAGATCACTTAGTTTCCACCAAGTCTTAACACTTTGAACTGCCAGGAAGGCGATTTACTCCCTAACCACGATGTAGAATTGTAGAATTTCATTTGATCTTCAAGTGGAGTTCTCTCATTGACCACGAGAAATTGATTTAGATATCTGTCATTCGTACTTGATAGATCTAATTCGCGATTATCATTAAAGATTTCATTTATCAAAGGATTTGGATGGAATTCCAGCATTTCGAGATTACTTTTCATGTGGATATGAATTTGGACTTCCAAGGGAACTGTGTTCGCCTTTTCATATAATATGGTATTGTTGTAGAACGTACCGTCCGTTTTCCGAAAAAATCCAGTAGAGTGTCGAAGTATTTTTCTTTCAAGGAGGCTTATTCTCCTATACATTGACGGTTTAACTGTGAACCAGATGGGAAAACCATAAGTGATAACTGGTCTGATACATTGCTTGAATAAAAGGCTATTCACAACAACCGAGAGTCCGTTTTGTTTTCTTATTAATCCACTCAGTCAGCCGTAGGCCATATGTGCTTTCTTAATGGCGTACTGCATGTGATCCTTGCATCTAAAAGCTAAGTTAAACTTGACCCCAAGATACTTCACCGAAGTCTTTTGGGGAATTACTGTATTATTTATTATTAACTTTTGCAGTTTGGCCTTGCCACATATAGATGAACCCGTTCTGCCAGATGATCTACGAAAACATATGAATTCCGATTTAGACATATTTAATTTAAGGTCCCACCTTTCGAAGTACGATGCCAGCAGCTCGAGATGGAGTTCAACTCTCTTCAGTGCTATAATGGGTGAGCTACTAGAATTGTAAACAACCGTATCATCAGCGTACTGAAGCTGTCGTACTCGATTCGGATTTGTCATTACAGTGTCATTCTCAGTCAACAGAGTTGAGAGATCTTTCGGAATGTCAACGACGTAGAGACTGTACAGAAAAGGTCCAAGAATGGATTCCTGTGGTACGCCTGCTTCTATATCAAATTGCTCTGAGTCCACATTATTGTATTGAACATATGCCCTATGGTCCCTTAAAAAGGAGTGTATCATTATTATTAAAAACCTTGGGAAATTAAACATGATTAATTTATATATTAAACCAGTAATCTATATGGTGTCAAAAGCCTTGGTAAAATCTAGCATGCATGCGACCGTTTCTTTGTTTTGATTTAACGAATTCGTTATCTCATTATGAAACTTGAACATCGCATCCGTAGTTGAATGTTGGTTTCAAAAACCAAATTGCCCGTTTGGTATTATATTATTGTTGGCACTAAGTCTGCACAATTCATCCGCCATGATTCTCGCAAGCAGTTTCCCCACATTCGATAGCAGTGAGATTGGTCGGAAATTTGTAATGTCAAGGTTATTTTTATTCTTCAAGAGTGGGATGATTTTAGCGATTTTCCATTACTCAGGAAAATATCCATTATTTACACAGTGATTGAAATTAATAGTAAAATAAATGAGAGCCTGATAAGGTAATTTCTTAATTAAGAAATTTGAAATTCTGTCTTGTCCACTGGACTTTTTTGTGTTCTATCTATATATCCGACTAGTTTATTTCTTTCGACAAAAAGATTATTATCATCACTACAATTTTTTGCAGATACTTTGTACGCGGACGTACTTAAATAGCGACCCTTAGGGCACTTTACTTACGGCAATTTGATATTTAAGCTTAAAGAAAGTTTTCTTGCGGACGCTAGAGGTTATTTTAGGTACGAACGTGACTTACGTTCTGGGTTCAGGAATCGAGAAAAAAAAATATAATAAAAATATATTTCAAGACTTTAATAAAATTACTTCATTTAGATGAGGACCTTATTTTTTCACCGGTTAACTGGGTTCTTTTACCTTTTCAATTATGCCTTGTATGCTGACACGTTTCTACTGGAATTTGGAGTGAGTTTCGCAATTAACATTAAATTGATGAAAGTGCATTTTAGTTTGATGACTTCATTATTTTTGAAAATGAATGTATATTAATATTTATAGGTAAATATATATAGGTAAGTATGTGTAGCAATACATAGCCCTGTCTTACATAGTAACTTTACTTACGTATACCTCCATTTGGGCCAGCATTTATGTGGATTAAAAAAAATTCTGTGGACAGCGCTTTAGTTCGAGTTTAAAGACATTGAAGCAAATTAGTGGATATCATGAACGATAGCCTTGATGTTATTATTTAACACTTCACATAACATGAGATTAAAATTGTTGATTTAATTTTGAAAAACGCACTGAATTATATGAAATAAATGCTAAATTAAATTTAAAATTTGTAGCTCGAATTGTGTAAGGTGTTAACTTTTTGTTGAAGTATTATTTAAATCTGTTGACAACAAATGAAATTAGTTGATTTAAATCTAAAAGTGTATAGGTATATTACACAGATTTTCTAGAATGTAGCACGTATTCAGTTACGAACAAATCCATAAATGGAGGACATATCCATAATCACTTGGAATTCCTTTTTTTTTAAATGTACGTATTACCTAACCTAAAGTAAGGAAAAGAATTTTTACTTGATACATTCATTTTAGCCTATAGACACAAACACATTCCCAAACGAAATCTCATTCTCGTTCATTTGCTATATGTAAATGTGTCAATATCATATAGCTATCACATCCACGATACGAAACACAATATCTCACAAAAGTCTCACCTTTTCACTCCGTTTTCCACAAAGTGAATTTTTCAAGACCATTTCTCCATTAATCACGGATACTGACAGTTCTCAGATTGCAAATTTACTTAATTTGGGATGTTGGGATGCTGACAATCATTTCTTAAGGTTGTGTAAACATCATTTGTTCAGGAGAACAGAAAAAAAACCTGAATACGAAGCGTCTACGTTTCATTAATGACCGAAAAGGGAAAGAAAACAAATCGGCATCCGTTCTTTGTGAGGGTATCACATTATTTTTAGATCATTAGCTTCGGGTGTAATTAAAGAACTTTCCGTAATTTACTTAATTAAATGGATGAATGGATAATACAAAGATAGCAATGTAATTGCGAGCAAATACTCTATTCAGGATACCGATCGTACATTTCAAAAGAGATTTGCATGAGAATTACTTGAACACTTGTTCGTTATATATATATACATTATATATGTATGAAGTTCTCTAATAATTATAATAATCTATTACCGTAATCTGCACGGTCGATCATTCTAAGTTGCCCAAAGTAGAGAATTATTGATGCACAGCCAGTTAAGATCTATCGTCTAATCAGTAAAGTCATCGTAGTTGGTCGAAGTATTGTGTGCTTTTCTAATTGTTTCCTCAGTTTTGTTATCCTACAATTTTATTTTTTGTATTTGTATTTGTATATTTTGTATTGACTTTAAAAGTTCGGTTGACTTTGGTTAGTTATCTGTCGAGTTGTTGAAGTTGAAAACGTCTTGCTGCCATTGCATTTGACGGTTCTGATTTGGTACTTCACAAGTTGCCTAGTTGGCCTAGTTGCCTTTCACTACTGTTAGCAAATTTCTACCGAATGTTAAATATTCCGAAAGTGACTCGAACTATCCCAGAATCGATTGATTAATCCTACGTCGTTTTTACAACTTTGATTTTTCAGCTAATTCTTATTTATCCCTATGTATAGATTGAAGTTGTCACATTAAGCAGGGCTCTCTTCTGCCTCGTTTGTATGTACAGCTTTATATGCTAATGCTACTGGTGTACAATCAAAATACAAAACCTCACTTCGGAACAAAACTGCAGAGAATTAAGTATCATATCTATAGAGGCTGCCGTATATACCAAAAACACCTCCGCTGGATTTTGGCTCTGTATTCATGATATGATGAACGTACTTATTAATCAAGGGAGGCAATAATTTTATAAGGCGCGGTGGTAGAGAATAAAGTCTTGTAGATTTCTATTTAACTGAGGTAATCGCAAAGATCAGCCCCCCTAAATTAATTCCTCGAAAGTAAAAGTAATATACTTATTAGGTTAATTTGTGGGATCAAAATAACATCTGAGCTAGGAGCATTACAGATAAAGGCAAAAAATCAAAAATCAGATCGTCTGGATTTAAATTATGTAACAATAAGTATAATTTTTTTTTATACATTTTACATATCCTTTAACACTTTTTGTTAAAATTACCTATAGCCTATTAAGATATGTTCTAATGGATTGTAGGTATTACTTATCAGGTCACTCGAATTTGCATTCTATATGTAAAAATTTATGTACATACTCTCATACAAATCTATGCTTATTATTTCATTTATAACAACTCTCATTTGAGATTTTACTTACCGGATAATTGCTTTTTGTTTTTGCACTAAGAACGGTCATATAGAGGCCAGCCAGTTACAATGAGTTCAGAGGTTTCATCTAGTGCAGTAGCAGTGTTGTGCGATGTAATCTACGTGATGTAGACTACATTATTGTCTACTCATCGACAATTACCCGTAGACAATAATCTCTTGTCTACACTATATTTTATAAGTGTAGACAATGCAGATAATTAAAATCTGGTAGAAAATTCAAATGGGTTTATTATACATTGTTAGTTACGAAATAGATTATAAGTGCACCAAAAATAATGATTCGGATAATAACCGACATAATTTATTGAGGCTGAAAATAATGATTGATAATAGTAAGCATAAAGAGAATATAGAATAAATAAGATGTATATAGAATTATATGTGTAACTTAGTTACAATTACATCAGCAATTTAAATAAAAACAGTTATTTAGATTAATAAAAATTATCAGTATCTTCGTTGTATGCATCATGCTTAATTATAGGAGAATAATAAATATGAAGCAATCGTTTAGATATTTCAAAGGTTAACCGGTTTTTGCTTGGAGAAAGAATCTTTGACCAGCTTGGAAAAAGTATTTCTAGTTGGGCAGATGATTCTGGCATCTGCAACAGTTTTATAGCTAACTTGGGCTGAGATGTCGCATTGCTACGAGAGGGTTTTCCAATAAGAGGTGTTATTTTAATTAGCCCGCTATTTCGGTAGATGTCACATTTGGAGCTGTCATTTTTGACATTTGACAAGTAGAAACTACGCCATTAATAAAAATGGAACGATACACGATTCAACAACGCATTGAAATTATTAAAATTCACTATAACAAGTAAAAAAGCTAGAATTGGTCTAAGACCAATTCTTATGATACCCTAGATGAATGCCCGTATTAAATTTCGTATGGTCACCGATCTATTCAAGTATTGATTTTGAAGTTGTTTTTCGCATATATTTCTAGAACAGTTTGTCGCACAGAAAAAATGATTATAACCAATTTTATAGGATTTCGTATTCCGCAGAAGCTTTTAGTACAATAAAAATGTCTTGGACTGATCGTTTTCAAAGTATACGTAAAAACCCGAAAGTTTTATATGGCCACACCAAGAAGGAGTTGCCCGAATTAGTCCATTTTAAATATTTTATTTGCTACTGTAGTAAAAACATCATGTACGAAATTTCAGCTCTCTACGTCAACGCGTTCTCAGGCAGTGTCCTAATATATAGCGGAAAACGAAACTTTTATATGGCAACCCCACGAAGAAGTTGCCCGATTTGTCTCATTTTCGAACTTAATTTTACAGTTTTTTTTAAAGTCCGTGTACAAAATTTCAGCTCTCTAAGTATACGCGTTCTCGAGTTATCGTGCGCACAGACGGACGGACGGACGGTCGGATGGACGGACGGACGGACATGCAAAAATCAAAATAACTTTTAATATTATGAATGGGTGTCCAATCCATTTTTCTCTACCATCATTATTTTGAGGTGTTACAAACGGAATGACAAACTTAGTATACCCCTATGATTTCATCTAGGGTATAAAAATGGTGAAAATGTGGCAGAGACGGTTCGTAAAACTCGAACATTTTTGGGTCGTCGTGAAGCACCTTGTTGGACCGCAATACAGAAATTGGTAGAAAAATTCGAGCTTTCGGGACAAGTTAGTGATGTGAAGAATGAAACCCGTGCACGTCGCTCAAGAACAGCTGAGAATATTGCTGCTGTAGCCGAAAGTGTTGAAGAAAACCCAGGTTTGTCCATTCCTCGTCGTTCTTTGGAATTAGGCATTCCACAAACGTCATTACACCTTATTTTGCATAAAGATTTGGGTCTTAAGGCTTATAAAGTTCAGTTAACACAAGAACTCAAACCGGCCGATCATCAACAACGTCGAGTCTTTGCTGATTGGGTCCTTGAAATGCATGAAAATGATCCGGAATTCCATCGAAAACTCATCTTGAGTGATGAGGCCCATTTCCACCTCGATGGCTTCGTTAATAAGCAAAATTGTCGCATCTGGGGCTCGGAAAATCCAAGAGTTATTGTTGAAAAGCCTCTCTCTCCTCAACGTGTGACTGTTTGGTGCGGTTTATGGTCCCGCGGGGTCATTGGAACTTAGTTTTTCGAAAATGAGGCTGGAGCAAGAGTTATGGTGAATGGATTGCGCTATCGACGGATGATTAATGCTTTTTTATGGCTATGGCCGGAATTGGATGGCATTGATCTGGACAACGTTTACTTTCAACAAGACGGCGCTACGTGCCATACAAGCAACGAAATCATTGATCTTTTCCGGGAAAAGTTTCCGGACCGTGTTATCTCTCGAAGAGGTTATCACAATTGGCCACCGAGATCTTGTGACTTAACACCTTGCGACTTCTTCCTTTGTGGCCACGTGAAAGATAAGGTCTACGCCAACAGCCCAGCGTCGATTCAAGACCTCAAAGATGGAATTCGTGAGGCTATCGAGGATATAGGGCAGACACTTTGCGATTTGGTTATGGATGTTATCTTCCATTATTAACGGCATACCTTCCTCTTTATAATGAAATAAAGATCCGACCATTTATCTCAAAAAATGGCATTTTTCTTTGAATATCAAAATAACACCTCTTATTGGAAAACCGTTTATATACATATTCCTAGTCATTTCATAAGTTCTGACGTAAATATAAGAAAGGATATTAGAAAAATAAAAAGGCTTTTATTAAAAGTTTTTATATAAAATAAGTCACAACCTAATACTAGACGCTTACACCTACAAATTATTCAAAGTGGCCACCCTTAGCCTTAACACAAGCCCTCAAACGACGAGGCCAATCATCTATTGAATCACGGATGGTTTGTAAGCTTAAATTCGCCACAGCTTTTATCAAAGCTCGCTTCAAGCTCTCTAAGTTCCTGTGGCGGGACGAGCAGACTTTTTCCACTAAAACGCTCCATATTTTATATTCCAGTGGGTTCAAGCCCGGGCTTCCTGACGGCCAATCTTCATGAGCAATAAATTCCGGAACATTGGTTTGTAACCATGCCAGTGTTGTTGGTTGAACATTGTTGCACTGAGAGGCTTCACTACGTTTTCCAGGATGTTGTCTTGATAAACTTTGGCACCAGTTTTGACACCTTTTTCACAAAATGTATCTCTGTTGCACCAATCTAAGACACTCCTAGCCAAACCATTACAGAAACGGGATGGTGGCCACGCTGAATACGGGGAATCGCTTTTTCCACTTTTTTACTGCTATGTGCATAAACTCTACTATTTTGCTATTTACTTTTTCCTCGATGGTGAAAATTTTCTCATCAGTGAAAAGGATGTCCCGGTGTTTGTTGCTAGCGTATCGTCGCAGAAGCTTTTTTGATCTTTCCAGTCGTATTTCTTTTTAAAGCAGGTGTCAAAAGCTGGCCAGTCCTTCTACGATAAA
>CAWUPM010000263.1:5000-30000 GCA_963924295.1 Dioctria rufipes
GGTACGCTCTAGTTAGAGGCATATATAATATATCCTTTAAAAAAAAATTTATATTAAAATGCATAACTGTATAGAACGCCCCGGGATGGAATATATAATATTAATAATATATATATGATCCCATTAAATTAAACAGTTAAGTTAATTACGCCTTTAGGTTTTATATACCCAATGACTTGCACACATGTTAGACTCCTTGGTCCGTGTTTCAAGACGGGTCCCGAAGGTATCCTAAATCTATAGCATTGTTAATCATATTAACGCATATAATAAAAAAATTAAAAAATTTAATTTAATTACTATAACACATATATAATGTATGTGTAAGCGCTATATATAATAAAAATCTGTCAATAATTTATCTGTAACCATATATGCATTTTATGTTAATTATCAAAAAATAAATTTTTTATATAATAAAACATAAACTTTGCAAAACTGATACTTCTGATAAATTTTTCTATTATCGATCATATTAACAGATTACAATGTCCTTATATGAAAAAATTGCACATTATTATTACATTAAAATAAAATTAATGTATTATTAACAATGAATTTTTCATATTAGATATTCAGGTTCATCGGGCTTAACCTCTAAGCAGTTTCACGTACTATTTAACTCTCTATTCAGAGTTCTTTTCAACTTTCCCTCACGGTACTTGTTTGCTATCGGTCTCATGGTTATATTTAGTTTTAGATGGAGTTTACCACCCAATTTGTGCTGCACTATCAAGCAACACGACTCTTAAGAAATATCTTCTAGTAATCATTAACGTCACTACGGGCCTGGCACCCTCTATGGGTAAATGGCCTCATTTAAGAAGGACTTGGACTGCTAATTTATCATACTAGATTATAGATATTCCATACACTGCATCTTATATTTGTTAAAACAACAAAATAACTCAGTGCTGAACTAAATTTCTTTTCGCTCGCCGCTACTAAGAAAATCCTAGTTAGTTTCTTTTCCTTCCCTCATTAATATGCTTAAATTCAGGGAGTAATCTCATATGAGTTGAGGTTGTTTAAAAAGTTTTTATTTTTTCTATATACTTTATAATAATAATTTTTATGCTTTAATGTAATCAAATCGCTATTCACAGTATATAAAATTTTATACTTGATCTGCAAAGAGATAAAAGCAAATTATTATTATTCCTTATTATTAATATTATAAAAAATATCAAATAATATTTTTTAATAATACAACATGTGCTTAAAAAGATATTAAAAATATCTTCAAGCAACTTAATTAAGAAAGTCTTACAACCCTCAACCATATGTAGTCCATGCAGCACTATAAAAAAAAATTTTAAAGTACGTATAGCATGGACTGCAATATGCGTTCAAAATGTCGATGTTCATGTGTCCTGCAGTTCACACGATGACGCACAGTTTGCTGCGTTCTTCATCGACCCATGAGCCAAGTGATCCTCCGCTTAGAGTATATTTTAATTTTGTTTATTTATATAATTTTATGTCAAAATTTGTTTTTTTTTTTTTTTTTAAACCCCATAAACTGTACTATTACCAAAGTGAGTAATATAGCTTATTTCTATAAACTGTTCTATTACCAATTCAAGTAATATAGTTTATTTTAAAAGTTTATAAATATATATATATAAATATGAACATTTATATTGTTGATGAATGTCTAAATTTCTCTTATGAGAAACTCATTTACTGTGTGTAAATAAACTGTAATTTTACAATGTAAGTAAAATAGTTTACCTTTCGCTACTAATAAATTCTAATATTACCAATGTATGTAAATACCATTTATTTTCTTAATAAATTTTCTAATATTACCAATGTATGTAATATCGTTTATTTTCTTAATAAATTTTGGTATTACCAATGTATGTAATATATTGTTTACCTTCTTTTAATAAATTATAATATTACCAATGCGTGTAATATAATTTACTTTTTTAAGTACAACAATCTTATATTTATATGTATATATATATATAATTTATGCAAGCATTTTATTGTCATTCTCGTTGTAAATATGATGTTTTTATAGTCAATCTCGTTGTAAATATTTTGTTATTATTTATAAGATCATTTAACACGCAACCAATTGCAAGTTTTTCCTCTTATAATAGTCATTCTCGTTGCAAACTGTTTGTCTTGTTACAAACATATTCAATGACTACCTTTATTATAAGATCTAATTAAGCAAGCAACCTATGCAAGCTTTTCCTTATCTATAGTCATTCTCGTTGTAAATATGCCGTTGCTATAACAACCATATTCAATGACTTATATTAATGTAACTTTTATAAGATATCTAATTTAGCAAGCAACCTATGCAAGCTTTTCCTTATCTATAGTCATTCTCGTTGTAAATATGCTGTTGCTATAACAACCATATTCAATGACTTCTATTAATGTAACATCATTAGCAAGGGCACATTCAATAACAATATGCGAGCAAATTGTTATTATCGTTGAAAACATACCGCTGCTGTAACAAATATATTCAATGACATAAATACACAAGACAATATTCAATAACTAATCTTTATGCAAATAACTCTGCAAGCTGTTATTCTCGTTGTAAATACGTCTTTCTTAACAAACATATCCAATGACATATACTATATGCTATACATCTCATCATACTTTTGATGGATCAATATTTCCATTTCCGTGATCTTCCCACGAATATACTCTGCATATTACTTATAAATGATTATAAGCAATATATTCAGGATAGAATATATCATCATCAGATCAACTCTACATTCCAAGGACCTTTAGTCGTCTATATTCCGCATATCCCCATTAAAAGGATATCAGGATAGAATATACCAACAGTAATGTTTGGAAGAGTGGATCAGATCAACTCTACATTCCAAGGACCTTTAGTCGTCTATATTCCGCATATCCCCATTAAAAGGATATCAGGATAGAATATACCAACAGTAACGTTTGGAAGAGTGGAGAAATATTTGTTAAATGTTATAACATTAATGATCCTTCCGCAGGTTCACCTACGGAAACTTTGTTACGACTTTTACTTCCTCTAAATACTCAAATTTGGTCAACTTCCGCGAAAAGCAACCGTAACACCCATAAAGGCGTCACAGCGATCACGTCCGGAGACCTCATTAAAAAATTCAATCGGTAGTAGCGACGGGCGGTGTGTACAAAGGGCAGGGACCTAATCAATATGAATTTATGATTCACACTTACTAGGAATTCCAGGTTCATGTGAACAGTTTCAGTGCACAATCCCAAGCATGAAAGTGATTCAGCGGTTTACCCGGACCTCTCGGTCTAGGAAATACACGTTGATACTTTCATTGTAGCGCGCGTGCAGCCCAGGACATCTAAGGGCATTCCAGACCTGTTATTGCTCAATCTCATATTGCTAGACGCAATTTGTCCATTTAAGAAGCCAGTATCCGTATTAATGGGACAAACAAGCAGGTACGACTCCACCCTATATAAACACATTCAAATACTTATACATGTTAATGTAGGCCATATAAGAAGGCTATATAAAGTTTCAGCATCATAATCCTGAATGCATCTATTTAATATATTTGAATCTCGTTCGTTAACGGAATTAACCTGACAAATCACTCCACGAACTAAGAACGACCATGCACCACCAGCCATAGATTCGAGAAAGAGCTATCAATCTGTCTTACTCATTTATGTTCGGACCTGGTAAGTTTTCCCGTGTTGAGTCAAATTAAGCCGCAGGCTCCACTCCTGGTGGTGCCCTTCCGTCAATTCCTTTAAGTTTCAGCTTTGCAACCATACTTCCCCCGGAGCCCAAAAGCTTTGGTTTCCCGGGAAGCGACTGAGAAAGCCATAATAGTAGCTACACTCAATTGCTAGCTGGCATCGTTTATGGTTAGAACTAGGGCGGTATCTGATCGCCTTCGAGCCTCTAACTTTCGTTCTTGATTAATGAAAACATCTTTGGCAAATGCTTTCGCTTAAGTTAGTCTTACGACGGTCCAAGAATTTCACCTCTCGCGTCGTAATACTAATGCCCCCAACTGCTTCTATTAATCATTACCTCTTGATCTAAAAACCAATGAAAGTAGAACAGAGGTCTTATTCCATTATTCCATGCACATAATATTCAGGCATTTGAAGCCTGCTTTAAGCACTCTAATTTGTTCAAAGTAATTGTACCGGCCTACAACAACACTCGGTAAAGAGCACTGAAGCAGGTATAAATAGGAGGTATATATATTAAATCCAAGTGATATGAATCAATATATATAAGAACTCCACCGGTAATACGCTCACATAACATAAGGTAATGTACACACCAATATTATAGTAGTACTACCCGTATGAAGCACAAATTCAACTACGAACGTTTTAACCGCAACAACTTTAATATACGCTATTAGAGCTGGAATTACCGCGGCTGCTGGCACCAGACTTTCCCTCTAATGGGTCCTTGATAAAGGATTTAAAGTGTTCTCATTCCAATTACAGGGCCTCGGATATGAGTCCTGTATTGTTATTTTTCGTCACTACCTCCCCGTACTGGGAGTGGGTAATTTACGCGCCTGCTGCCTTCCTTAGATGTGGTAGCCGTTTCTCAGGCTCCCTCTCCGGAATCGAACCCTGATTCCCCGTTACCCGTTGCAACCATGGTAGTCCAAGATACTACCATCAATAGTTGATAGGGAAGACATTTGAAAGATCTGTCGTCGGTACAAGACCATACGATCGGCAAATTATCTAGAGTTCAACCATTGTAACGATCCCTATAAAAGGTATCGCTTGGTTTTAGCCTAATAAAAGCACACGTCCCAGAGGTCCGTGTTTATAATTGCATGTATTAGCTCTAGAATTACCACAGTTATCCAAGTAACTGTTACGATCTAATAAACCATAACTGATATAATGAGCCTTTTGCGGTTTCACTTTAATTTCGTTTGTACTTAGACATGCATGGCTTAATCTTTGAGACAAGCATATAACTACTGGCAGGATCAACCAGAATAATGTTTATAAGAATGATTATAAATAATAAAGATATATATATCATAAAGATATATATATTACTTTGATTACTTTTTTAAATCTTTTCTATATATATGTATATATAAATTAATAGCATTTTTTTCGAAGCTTTTATATTGTTTTTGATAAAGAATTTTTAATTCTTTTATGTTGTAAATTTAACGATTGTTTTATTAAATAAAACAAATCTTATTATTGTTGAAAGCGAAATTAGTTTTGCATGATATTTAATATCATTTTTAGGCGACAAGAGTATAAATTTCTTTGATACCCCTGACAAATTTTGACCATTTTAAGATCATCGTATTATAACATTGATCATGGTCGCACTAGGTAAAATAGTAAAAATTTATATATTTGTCATTCTCGTAGTAAAATGTTGCCAAAATCAACATATCCAATGACCATCTTCTTCTTAATAATATTTTATTTATGAGAAAGATCATAGTATGGTAACATTACATTGATATTACTCAAACCTACTTTCATTCACTTCAAATATTTTATTAGTTTGTTAATAGCATTTTTATGAGAAAGTTTCATTGGTATTAGTATATATCACAAAGGCGTTGATATTCCACAACCTACTTTCGTTAGAAATTCTACAATATCCACTCAAACCTACTTTCATTCACTTCAAATATTTTATTAGTTTGTTAATAGCATTTTTATGAGAAAGTTTCATTGGTATTAGTATATATCACAAAGGCGTTGATATTCCACAACCTACTTTCGTTAGAAATTCTACAATATCCACTCTGGGTACTTACTAATCGTTATAATCAAAAATTATAAGAATAATGCACCCTTGGATCAGAGAAATATATATAATTTAATATATAGTATATCTGATATAGAATTTCAATGTGCACATGGTTACTATTAGTTTTTATAAGCATGTTATAAAACTACTTCACTCATGTCAGGGGTAGATGCACATAAAGTAAACATGATTTTATAAAGATTTCTTTATAATATAATCATGTCTTGTTGGTTTCCATCTTTTCACCAGACACCGACTACTCCCTATAGTACGTCTGGAGACTGAAGTGTGGAAGAGTAAATTTTTTTTTTTTTTTGGTACGGGACTTGGAAGAAAACCATCTCACCGAACAATGTCTCATGCTAAAGCATGAGACAATATCGCATTCACTTATAAATTTCTTAAATACATCATTTTTACAACATAATATCAATATACGTTCTCTTATATCTGCATATATGAACTATTTAAGAAACATATATACTATTCCTTATAAGACCTTGCTAACTTATAATTCAACAAAAAGGTCTTATTTTATGGCTCCCGTGTTAAGCCATATGTGCGCACAGGTACATCGACTTTTATAAGCATAGTATAAAGCCGTGCACCCATGCGAGGGGTAGATGCACATGAATAATTATGATTTATAAGGAAGTCTTATAAAATCATAACTGGTGTCTGAGTTGGCATCGCTCAGACAACCACTACCCCCTATAGGTGTTCTGCAACCCGACCAGTGGAAGGGTAAAGCGCTTTTTTTCTTGGCATATAACTTATACCAAAACTATATCCCAAGCACAATGTCCCATACATTAGCATGAGACACTTTATACTTTTCCTTATAAGACATTTTTACATTTTATTGATATAAAATTTATACTCAAATCATATCGAAATCATATGTCCCATACATTAGCATGAGACACTTTATACTATTCCTTATAAGACCTTGCTAATTTATAATTCAACAAAAAGGTCTTATTTTATGGCTCCCGTGTTAAGCCATATGTGCGCACAGGTACATCGACTTTTATAAGCATAGTATAAAGCCGTGCACCCATGCGAGGGGTAGATGCACATGAATAATTATGATTTATAAGGAAGTCTTATAAAATCATAACTGGTGTCTGAGTTGGCATCGCTCAGACAACCACTACCCCCTATAGGTGTTCTGCAACCCGACCAGTGGAAGGGTAAAGCACTTTTTTTCTTGGCATATAACTTATACCAAAACTATATCCCAAGCACTGTGTCCCATACATTAGCATGAGACACTTTATACTTTTCCTTATAAGACATTTTTACATTTTATTGATATAAAATTTATACTCAAATCATATCGAAATCATATGTCCCATACATTAGCATGAGACACTTTATACTATTCCTTATAAGACCTTGCTAATTTATAATTCAACAAAAAGGTCTTATTTTATGGCTCCCGTGTTAAGCCATATGTGCGCACAGGTACATCGACTTTTATAAGCATAGTATAAAGCCGTGCACCCATGCGAGGGGTAGATGCACATGAATAATTATGATTTATAAGGAAGTCTTATAAAATCATAACTGGTGTCTGAGTTGGCATCGCTCAGACAACCACTACCCCCTATAGGTGTTCTGCAACCCGACCAGTGGAAGGGTAAAGCACTTTTTTTCTTGGCATATAACTTATACCAAAACTATATCCCAAGCACTGTGTCCCATACATTAGCATGAGACACTTTATACTTTTCCTTATAAGACATTTTTACATTTTATTGATATAAAATTTATACTCAAATCATATCGAAATCATATGTCCCATACATTAGCATGAGACACTTTATACTATTCCTTATAAGACCTTGCTAATTTATAATTCAACAAAAAGGTCTTATTTTATGGCTCCCGTGTTAAGCCATATGTGCGCACAGGTACATCGACTTTTATAAGCATAGTATAAAGCCGTGCACCCATGCGAGGGGTAGATGCACATGAATAATTATGATTTATAAGGAAGTCTTATAAAATCATATCTGGTGTCTGAGTTGGCATCGCTCAGACAACCACTACCCCCTATAGATGTTCTGCAACCCGACCAGTGGAAGGGTAAAGCACTTTTTTTCTTGGCATATAACTTATACCAAAACTATATCCCAAGCACTGTGTCCCATACATTAGCATGAGACACTTTATACTTTTCCTTATAAGACATTTTTACATTTTATTGATATAAAATTTATACTCAAATCATATCGAAATCATATGTCCCATACATTAGCATGAGACACTTTATACTATTCCTTATAAGACCTTGCTAATTTATAATTCAACAAAAAGGTCTTATTTTATGGCTCCCGTGTTAAGCCATATGTGCGCACAGGTACATCGACTTTTATAAGCATAGTATAAAGCCGTGCACCCATGCGAGGGGTAGATGCACATGAATAATTATGATTTATAAGGAAGTCTTATAAAATCATAACTGGTGTCTGAGTTGGCATCGCTCAGACAACCACTACCCCCTATAGGTGTTCTGCAACCCGACCAGTGGAAGGGTAAAGCACTTTTTTTCTTGGCATATAACTTATACCAAAACTATATCCCAAGCACTGTGTCCCATACATTAGCATGAGACACTTTATACTTTTCCTTATAAGACATTTTTACATTTTATTGATATAAAATTTATACTCAAATCATATCGAAATCATATGTCCCATACATTAGCATGAGACACTTTATACTATTCCTTATAAGACCTTGCTAATTTATAATTCAACAAAAAGGTCTTATTTTATGGCTCCCGTGTTAAGCCATATGTGCGCACAGGTACATCGACTTTTATAAGCATAGTATAAAGCCGTGCACCCATGCGAGGGGTAGATGCACATGAATAATTATGATTTATAAGGAAGTCTTATAAAATCATATCTGGTGTCTGAGTTGGCATCGCTCAGACAACCACTACCCCCTATAGGTGTTCTGCAACCCGACCAGTGGAAGGGTAAAGCACTTTTTTTCTTGGCATATAACTTATACCAAAACTATATCCCAAGCACTGTGTCCCATACATTAGCATGAGACACTTTATACTTTTCCTTATAAGACATTTTTACATTTTATTGATATAAAATTTATACTCAAATCATATCGAAATCATATGTCCCATACATTAGCATGAGACACTTTATACTATTCCTTATAAGACCTTGCTAATTTATAATTCAACAAAAAGGTCTTATTTTATGGCTCCCGTGTTAAGCCATATGTGCGCACAGGTACATCGACTTTTATAAGCATAGTATAAAGCCGTGCACCCATGCGAGGGGTAGATGCACATGAATAATTATGATTTATAAGGAAGTCTTATAAAATCATATCTGGTGTCTGAGTTGGCATCGCTCAGACAACCACTACCCCCTATAGGTGTTCTGCAACCCGACCAGTGGAAGGGTAAAGCACTTTTTTTCTTGGCATATAACTTATACCAAAACTATATCCCAAGCACTGTGTCCCATACATTAGCATGAGACACTTTATACTTTTCCTTATAAGACATTTTTACATTTTATTGATATAAAATTTATACTCAAATCATATTGAAATCATATGTCCCATACATTAGCATGAGACACTTTATACTATTCCTTATAAGACCTTGCTAATTTATAATTCAACAAAAAGGTCTTATTTTATGGCTCCCGTGTTAAGCCATATGTGCGCACAGGTACATCGACTTTTATAAGCATAGTATAAAGCCGTGCACCCATGCGAGGGGTAGATGCACATGAATAATTATGATTTATAAGGAAGTCTTATAAAATCATATCTGGTGTCTGAGTTGGCATCGCTCAGACAACCACTACCCCCTATAGGTGTTCTGCAACCCGACCAGTGGAAGGGTAAAGCGCTTTTTTTCTTGGCATATAACTTATACCAAAACTATATCCCAAGCACAATGTCCCATACATTAGCATGAGACACTTTATACTTTTCCTTATAAGACATTTTTACATTTTATTGATATAAAATTTATACTCAAATCATATCGAAATCATATGTCCCATACATTAGCATGAGACACTTTATACTATTCCTTATAAGACCTTGCTAATTTATAATTCAACAAAAAGGTCTTATTTTATGGCTCCCGTGTTAAGCCATATGTGCGCACAGGTACATCGACTTTTATAAGCATAGTATAAAGCCGTGCACCCATGCGAGGGGTAGATGCACATGAATAATTATGATTTATAAGGAAGTCTTATAAAATCATAACTGGTGTCTGAGTTGGCATCGCTCAGACAACCACTACCCCCTATAGGTGTTCTGCAACCCGACCAGTGGAAGGGTAAAGCGCTTTTTTTCTTGGCATATAACTTATACCAAAACTATATCCCAAGCACAATGTCCCATACATTAGCATGAGACACTTTATACTTTTCCTTATAAGAAATTTTTATATTTTATTGATATAAAATTTATACCCAAATCATATCGCAATCAATATGTCCCGTACATTAGCATGAGACACTTTATACTATTCCTTATAAGACCTTGCTAATTTATAATTCAACAAAAAGGTCTTATTTTATGGCTCCCGTGTTAAGCCATATGTGCGCACAGGTACATCGACTTTTATAAGCATAGTATAAAGCCGTGCACCCATGCGAGGGGTAGATGCACATGAATAATTATGATTTATAAGGAAGTCTTATAAAATCATATCTGGTGTCTGAGTTGGCATCGCTCAGACAACCACTACCCCCTATAGGTGTTCTGCAACCCGACCAGTGGAAGGGTAAAGCGCTTTTTTTCTTGGCATATAACTTATACCAAAACTATATCCCAAGCACAATGTCCCATACATTAGCATGAGACACTTTATACTTTTCCTTATAAGACATTTTTACATTTTATTGATATAAAATTTATACTCAAATCATATCGAAATCATATGTCCCATACATTAGCATGAGACACTTTATACTATTCCTTATAAGACCTTGCTAATTTATAATTCAACAAAAAGGTCTTATTTTATGGCTCCCGTGTTAAGCCATATGTGCGCACAGGTACATCGACTTTTATAAGCATAGTATAAAGCCGTGCACCCATGCGAGGGGTAGATGCACATGAATAATTATGATTTATAAGGAAGTCTTATAAAATCATAACTGGTGTCTGAGTTGGCATCGCTCAGACAACCACTACCCCCTATAGGTGTTCTGCAACCCGACCAGTGGAAGGGTAAAGCGCTTTTTTTCTTGGCATATAACTTATACCAAAACTATATCCCAAGCACAATGTCCCATACATTAGCATGAGACACTTTATACTTTTCCTTATAAGAAATTTTTATATTTTATTGATATAAAATTTATACCCAAATCATATCGCAATCAATATGTCCCGTACATTAGCATGAGACACTTTATACTATTCCTTATAACAAAGTTTTATGTGTCCCATACAAAAATTGGGAAAAAATTTTATAGAATTTTTTTTCGCAATTGTTTGTAAAATCGATTTCCAGCAAAAGCACATGAATAGGATCGTTATGTAGTATCTGAAAATAGATAGTGCCAAATCAAATATTTTTCATGTGTTCCATATAAAAATCAAAAAAGATTTATACCTTTCCTAATAACTTCATATGTCCCATACAAAAATTGGGAAAAAATTTTATAGAAATTTTTTTTCGCAATTGTTTGTAAAATCGATTTCCAGCAAAAGCACATGAATAGGATCGTTATGTAGTATCTGAAAATAAATAGTGCCAAATCAAATATTTTTCATGTGTTCCATATAAAAATCAAAAAAGATTTATACCTTTCCTAATAACTTCATATGTCCCATACAAAAATTGGGAAAATATTTTATAGAAATTTTTTTTTCGCAATTGTTTGTAAAATCGATTTCCAGCAAAAGCAACGTTATGTAGTATCTGAAAATAGATAGTGCCAAATCAAATATTTTTCATGTGTTCCATATAAAAATCAAAAAAGATTTATGCCTTTCCTAATAACTTCATGTGTCCCATACAAAAATTGGGAAATAATTTTATAGAAATTTTTTGTTCGCAATATTTTGCAAAATCGATTTCCAGTAAAAGCATATGAATACGATTGTTATATAGTGTCCGAAAATAGATAGTGCTAAATCAAAAAAATTTCATGTATCCCATATAAAAATGAAAAAAGATTTATGCCTTTCCTAATAAGTTTATGTGTCCCATACAAAAATTGGGAAGTAATTTTATAAATATTTTTTGTTCGCAATTTTTTGCATAATCGCTTTCCAGTAAAAGCATATGAATAGGATCGTTAGTAATGTCTGAAAATAGATAGCGGCAAATCAAAAATATTTCATGTATATCTTATAAAAATCTCAAAAGTTTTATGCCTTTCCTAATAACTTCATATGTCCCATACAAAAATTGGGTAATAATTTTATAGAAAAGTTTTTTCGCAATTTTTTTGCAAAATCGATTTCCAGGAAAAGCATATGAATAGGATCGTTATATAGTGTTCGAAAATGGGTAGTGCAAAAACAAAATAATTTTCATGTGTCCCATATAAAAATCTAAAAAGATTTATGCCTTTCCTAATAACTTCATGTGTTCCATACAAAAATTGGGAAATACTTTTATAGAAATTTTTTTTGGCAATTTTTTGCAAAATCGATTACCAGTAAAAGAATATGAATAGGATCCTTATATAGTGTCTGAAAATAGATAGTGGCAAATAAAAAATTTTTCATGTGTTCCATATAAAAATCTAAATAGATTTATGCCTTTCCTAATAACTTCATGTGTCCCATACAAAAATTGGGAAATACTTTTATAGAAATTTTTTTTCGCAATTTTTTGCAAAATCGATTACCAGTAAAAGAATATGAATAGCATCGTTATGTAGTGTCTGAAAATAGATAGTGCTAAATCAAATAATTTTCATGTGTCCCATATAAAAATCAAAAAAATTTATGCCTTTCCTAATAACTCCATGTGTCCATACAAAAATTGGGAAATACTTTTATAGAAATTTTTTTTGGCAATTTTTTGCAAAATCGATTACCAGTAAAAGAATATGAATATCATTGTTATGTAGTGTCTGAAAATAGATGGTGCTAAATAAAATAATTTTCATGTGTCCCATATAAAAATAAAAAAAAAATTATTCCTTTCCTAATAAAACTATGTGTCCCATACAAAAATTGGGAAATACTTTTATAGAAATTTTTTTTCGCAATTTTTTGCAAAATCGATTACCAGTAAAAGAATATGAATAGGATCCTTATATAGTGTCTGAAAATAGATAGTGGCAAATCAAAAATTTTTCATGTGTTCCATATAAAAATCTAAATAGATTTATGCCTTTCCTAATAACTTCATGTGTCCCATACAAAAATTGGGAAATACTTTTATAGAAATTTTTTTTCGCAATTTTTTGCAAAATCGACTTCCAGTAAAAGCATATGAATAGGATCCTTATATAGTGTCTGAAAATAGATAGTGGCAAATCAAAAATTTTTCACGTGTTCCATATAAAAATTTAAATAGATTTATGCCTTTCCTAATAACTTCATGTGTCCCATACAAAAACTGGAAATACTTTTATAGAAATTTTTTGTGGCAATTTTTTGCAAAATCGATTACTAGTAAAAGCATATGAATAACATCGTTATGTAGTGTCTGAAAATAGATAGTGCTAAATCAAAAAGTTTTCATATGTCCCATATAAAAATAAAAAAAAAATTATTCCTTTCCTAATAAAACTATGTGTCCCATACAAAAATTGGGAAATACTTTTATAGAAATTTTTTTCGCAATTTTTTGCAAAATCGATTACCAGTAAAAGAATATGAATAGGATCCTTATATAGTGTCTGAAAATAGATAGTGGCAAATCAAAAATTTTTCATGTGTTCCATATAAAAATCTAAATAGATTTATGCCTTTCCTAATAACTTCATGTGTCCCATACAAAAACTGGAAATACTTTTATAGAAATTTTTTGTGGCAATTTTTTGCAAAATCGATTACTAGTAAAAGCATATGAATAACATCGTTATGTAGTGTCTGAAAATAGATAGTGCTAAATCAAAAAGTTTTCATATGTCCCATATAAAAATAAAAAAAAAATTATTCCTTTCCTAATAAAACTATGTGTCCCATACAAAAATTGGGAAATACTTTTATAGAAATTTTTTTCGCAATTTTTTGCAAAATCGATTACCAGTAAAAGAATATGTATAGCATCGTTATGTATTGTCTGAAAATAGATAGTGCTAAATCAAATAATTTTCATGTGTCCCATATAAAAATCAAAAAAAATTATGCCTTTCCTAATAACTCCATGTGTCCCATACAAAAATTGGGAAATACTTTTATAGAAATTTTTTTTGGCAATTTTTTGCAAAATCGATTACCAGTAAAAGAATATGAATATCATTGTTATGTAGTGTCTGAAAATAGATAGTGCTAAATCAAATAATTTTCATGTGTCCCATATAAAAATCAAAAACGATTTATACCTTTCCTAATAACTTCATATGTCCCATACAAAAATTGGATAATATTTTATAGAAAAGTTTTTTCTCAATTTTTTTGCAAAATCGATTTCCAGTAAAAGCATATGAATAGGATCGTTATATAGTGTCTGAAAATAGATAGTGGCAAATCAAAAATTTTTCATGTGTTCCATATAAAAATCTAAAAAGATTTATGCCTTTCCTAATAACTTCATGTGTCCCATACAAAAATTGGGAAATACTTTTATAGAAATTTTTTTTCGCAATTTTTTGCAAAATCGATTACCAGTAAAAGAATATGAATAGCATCATTATGTAGTGTCTGAAAATAGATGGTGCTAAATCAAATAATTTTCATGTGTCCCATATAAAAATCAAAAACGATTTATACCTTTCCTAATAACTTCATATGTCCCATACAAAAATTGGATAATATTTTATAGAAAAGTTTTTTCACAATTTTTTGCAAAATCGATTTCCAGTAAAAGCATATGAATAAGATCGTTATATAGTGTCTGAAAATGGGCAGTGCAAAAACAAAAAAATGTTCATGTGTCCCATATAAAAATCAAAAAAATTTATGCCTTTCCTAATAACTCCATGTGTCCCATACAAAAACTGGAAATACTTTTATAGAAATTTTTTGTGGCAATTTTTTGCAAAATCGATTACTAGTAAAAGCATATGAATAACATCGTTATGTAGTGTCTGAAAATAGATAGTGCTAAATCAAAAAGTTTTCATATGTCCCATATAAAAATAAAAAAAAAATTATTCCTTTCCTAATAAAACTATGTGTCCCATACAAAAATTGGGAAATACTTTTATAGAAATTTTTTTCGCAATTTTTTGCAAAATCGATTACCAGTAAAAGAATATGTATAGCATCGTTATGTATTGTCTGAAAATAGATAGTGCTAAATCAAATAATTTTCATGTGTCCCATATAAAAATCAAAAAAAATTATGCCTTTCCTAATAACTCCATGTGTCCCATACAAAAATTGGGAAATACTTTTATAGAAATTTTTTTTGGCAATTTTTTGCAAAATCGATTACCAGTAAAAGAATATGAATATCATTGTTATGTAGTGTCTGAAAATAGATAGTGCTAAATCAAATAATTTTCATGTGTCCCATATAAAAATCAAAAACGATTTATACCTTTCCTAATAACTTCATATGTCCCATACAAAAATTGGATAATATTTTATAGAAAAGTTTTTTCTCAATTTTTTTGCAAAATCGATTTCCAGTAAAAGCATATGAATAGGATCGTTATATAGTGTCTGAAAATAGATAGTGGCAAATCAAAAATTTTTCATGTGTTCCATATAAAAATCTAAAAAGATTTATGCCTTTCCTAATAACTTCATGTGTCCCATACAAAAATTGGGAAATACTTTTATAGAAATTTTTTTTCGCAATTTTTTGCAAAATCGATTACCAGTAAAAGCATATGAATATCATTGTTATGTAGTGTCTGAAAATAGATAGTGCTAAATAAAATAATTTTCATGTGTCCCATATAAAAATCAAAAACGATTTATACCTTTCCTAATAACTTCATATGTCCCATACAAAAATTGGATAATATTTTATAGAAAAGTTTTTTCTCAATTTTTTTGCAAAATCGATTTCCAGTAAAAGCATATGAATAGGATCGTTATATAGTGTCTGAAAATAGATAGTGGCAAATCAAAAATTTTTCATGTGTTCCATATAAAAATCTAAAAAGATTTATGCCTTTCCTAATAACTTCCTGTGTCCCATACAAAAATTGAGAAATAATTTTATAGAAATTTTTTGTTTGCAATTTTTTGCAAAATCGATTTCCAGTAAAAGAATATCAATAGGATCGTTATGTAGTGTCTGAAAATAGATAGTGTCAAATCAAAATTTTTTTTATATGTCTCATATAAACATCTAAAAGCATTTATGCCTTTCCTAATAACTTCATGTGCCCCATACAAAAATTGGAAAATAATTTTATAGAAATTTTTTTCCGCAATTTTTTGCAAAATCGATTTCCAGTAAAATAATATGAATAGGATCGTTATGTATTGTCTATAAATAGATAGTGCCTAATCAAAAATTTTTCTTGTGATGCATATAAAAATCTCAAAAGATTTATACCTTTCCTAATAAATTTATATGTCCTGAACAAAAATGGGGAAATAGTTAATGGATTGTTTTTTTTTTTTTTTTTGCAAATCCGAATTCCGGTAAAAGGAGTTGAATAAGAGTGTTGTGTAGTGTCTGATAATAGATAGTAGCAAATAAAATTTTTTTCATATGTTCCTTATATAAATTAATATATGTTATGCCATTTCTTATAAATTATTATATAAATAAAATTCAAAGATTTACTTACACATTCATGGCGAAGTGTAACAAAGTGGGAACAATTATTTACTGAGAAACTTTTTCTCTTTCCTTATAAAAAAAAATTCATATGTCCCATACAAAAATGGGGTTATAGTTAATGGAAATTTTTTTTTTTCGATAATCCGATTTCCGGTGAAAGTAGTTGAATAAGAACGTTGTGTAGTGTCTGAAAATAGATAGCAGCAAATCAAAATTTTTTCATATGTTCCTTATATAAATTAATATATGTTATGCCATTTCTTATAAATTATTATGTATATAAATTTCGAAGATTTACTAACATATTCATGGCGAAGTGTAACAAAGTACGAAAAATTATTTACTAAGAAACTTTTTCTCTTTCCTTATAAAAAAAAAATCATATGTCCCATATAAAAGTTTAAGATCGTCTATGCCTTTCCTAATAATTTCATGTGTCCCGAACAAAAATGGGGAAATATGTTAATTGAAAGCTTTTTTTTCGCAAATCCGATTTCCGATAAAAGGATATGAATGCTATCCTTATGTAGTGTCTGAAAATGGATAGCGGCAAATCAAAATTTTTTCATGTGTCCCATATGAAAATTTAAGATCGTCTATCCCTTTCCTAATAACTTTATGTGTCCCGAACAAAAATGGAGAAATGAGAAATGGGAAATGTGTTAATTGAAAACTTTTTTTTCGCAAATCCGATTTCCGATAAAAGGATATGAATGCTATCCTTATGTAGTGTCTGAAAATGGATAGCGGCAAATCAAAATTTTTTTATATGTCCCATATGAAAATCTAAGATCGTCTATGCCTTTCCTAATAACTTCATGTGTCCCGAACAAAAATGGGGAAATGAGTTAATTGAAAACTTTTTTTCTCAAATCCGATTTCCGATAAAAGGATATGAATGCTATCCTTATGTAGTGTCTGAAAATGGATAGCGGCAAATCAAAATTTTTTTATATGTCCCATATGAAAATCTAAGATCGTCTATGCCTTTCCTAATAACTTCATGTGTCCCGAACAAAAATGGGGAAATGAGTTAATTGAAAACTTTTTTTCTCAAATCCGATTTCCGATAAAAGGATATGAATGCTATCCTTATGTAGTGTCTGAAAATGGATAGCGGCAAATCAAAATTTTTTCATGTGTCCCATATGAAAATTTAAGATCGTCTATCCCTTTCCTAATAACTTTATGTGTCCCGAACAAAAATGGAGAAATGAGAAATGGGAAATGTGTTAATTGAAAACTTTTTTTTCGCAAATCCGATTTCCGATAAAAGGATATGAATGCTATCCTTATGTAGTGTCTGAAAATGGATAGCGGCAAATCAAAATTTTTTTATATGTCCCATATGAAAATCTAAGATCGTCTATGCCTTTCCTAATAACTTCATGTGTCCCGAACAAAAATGGGGAAATGAGTTAATTGAAAACTTTTTTTCTCAAATCCGATTTCCGATAAAAGGATATGAATGCTATCCTTATGTAGTGTCTGAAAATGGATAGCGGCAAATCAAAATTTTTTTATGTGTCCCATATGAAAATTTGAGATCGTGTATGCCTTTCCTAATAACTTTATGTGTCCCGAACAAAAATGGGGAAATGAGTTAATTGAAAACTTTTTTTCTCAAATCCGATTTCCGATAAAAGGATATGAATGCTATCCTTATGTAGTATCTGAAAATGGATAGCGGCAAATCAAGATTTTTTTATGTGTCCCATATGAAAATTTGAGATCGTCTATGCCTTTCCTAATAACTTCATGTGTCCCGAACAAAAATGGGGAAATGAGTTAATTGAAAACTTTTTTTCTCAAATCCGATTTCCGATAAAAGGATATGAATGCTATCCTTATGTAGTGTCTGAAAATGGATAGCTGCAAATCAAAATTTTTTTATGTGTCCCATATGAAAATTTGAGATCGTGTATGCCTTTCCTAATAACTTCATGTGTCCCGAACAAAAATGGGGAAATGAGTTAATTGAAAACTTTTTTTCTCAAATCCGATTTCCGATAAAAGGATATGAATGCTATCCTTATGTAGTGTCTGAAAATGGATAGCGGCAAATCAAGATTTTTTTATGTGTCCCATATGAAAATTTGAGATCGTGTATGCCTTTCCTAATAACTTTATGTGTCCCGAACAAAAATGGGGAAATGAGTTAATTGAAAACTTTTTTTCTCAAATCCGATTTCCGATAAAAGGATATGAATGCTATCCTTATGTAGTATCTGAAAATGGATAGCGGCAAATCAAGATTTTTTTATGTGTCCCATATGAAAATTTGAGATCGTCTATGCCTTTCCTAATAACTTCATGTGTCCCGAACAAAAATGGGGAAATGAGTTAATTGAAAACTTTTTTTCTCAAATCCGATTTCCGATAAAAGGATATGAATGCTATCCTTATGTAGTGTCTGAAAATGGATAGCTGCAAATCAAAATTTTTTTATGTGTCCCATATGAAAATTTGAGATCGTGTATGCCTTTCCTAATAACTTCATGTGTCCCGAACAAAAATGGGGAAATGAGTTAATTGAAAACTTTTTTTCTCAAATCCGATTTCCGATAAAAGGATATGAATGCTATCCTTATGTAGTGTCTGAAAATGGATAGCGGCAAATCAAGATTTTTTTATGTGTCCCATATGAAAATTTGAGATCGTCTATGCCTTTCCTAATAACTTCATGTGTCCCGAACAAAAATGGGGAAATGAGTTAATTGAAAACTTTTTTTCTCAAATCCGATTTCCGATAAAAGGATATGAATGCTATCCTTATGTAGTGTCTGAAAATGGATAGCGGCAAATCAAAATTTTTTTATGTGTCCCATATGAAAATTTGAGATCGTGTATGCCTTTCCTAATAACTTCATGTGTCCCGAACAAAAATGGGGAAATGAGTTAATTGAAAACTTTTTTTCTCAAATCCGATTTCCGATAAAAGGATATGAATGCTATCCTTATGTAGTATCTGAAAATGGATAGCGGCAAATCAAGATTTTTTTATGTGTCCCATATGAAAATTTGAGATCGTCTATGCCTTTCCTAATAACTTCATGTGTCCCGAACAAAAATGGGGAAATGAGTTAATTGAAAACTTTTTTTCTCAAATCCGATTTCCGATTAAAGGATATGAATGATATCCTTATGTAGTGTCTGAAAATGGATAGCGGCAAATCAAAATTTTTTTATGTGTCCCTTATAAAAATCAATATATGTTATGCTTATCCTTATAAGATAAGTTAAGCTTCACTAGATCGCAGTATGCTATGATTTTATTAGCTTTCTTATTACCATTGCCCAGACCTGTTCTTTGCACTACATGTATATCGCCCAATATACTTTCTTTCGTGCTTTTTAGCCCATTCGAGCTCAATCCTATGATTTTATTAGCTTTCTTATTACCATTGCCCAGACCTGTTCTTTACACTACATGTATATCACCCAATATACTTTCTTTCGTGCTTTTTAGCCCATTCGAGCTCAATCCTATGATTTTATTAGCTTTCTTATTACCATTGCCCAGACCTGTTCTTTGCACTACATGTATATCGCCCAATATACTTTCTTTCGTGCTTTTTAGCCCATTCGAGCTCAATCCTATGATTTTATTAGCTTTCTTATTACCATTGCCCAGACCTGTTCTTTGCACTACATGTATATCGCCCAATATACTTTCTTTCGTGCTTTTTAGCCCATTCGAGCTCAATCCTATGATTTTATTAGCTTTCTTATTACCATTGCCCAGACCTGTTCTTTGCACTACATGTATATCGCCCAATATACTTTCTTTCGTGCTTTTTAGCCCATTCGAGCTCAATCCTATGATTTTATTAGCTTTCTTATTACCATTGCCCAGACCTGTTCTTTGCACTACATGTATATCGCCCAATATACTTTCTTTCGTGCTTTTTAGCCCATACGAGCTCAATCCAATGATTTTATTAGCTTTCTTATTACCATTATTATTCAAATGTATAGCACAGACCTGTTCTTTATACTAAATGTATAATTTAATTTAATTTAATTTTAATTTAATTTTATTTTATTTTTATTTTCATTTTCAAGCTGTTCTTGGGGTTCTTGGGGTTCTTGGGGTTCTTGGGGTTCTTGGGGTTCTTGGTTGATAAGTATAAGTATAAGTATAACAATAAGTATATATTTTTTATACAATTTTATCGATTTTTATTAGGATATGGTATTTTTTCCCCGTGTTTTCATACAATTTTATCGGTTTTTATTAGGATTTGGTAACAACCGTGTCTATTCCAACGCCCGATAATTGTTGGGCTATAGTACGTCTGGAGACTGAAGTGTGGAAGAGTAAATTTTTTTTTTTTTTTGGTACGGGACTTGGTGCAAAACCAATTCCTGACCAAAATCTCCCATGAAGAAGCATACAGCATTTTATTCTCTTTATTATAAAGAGAACTTTCCTCGCCAATAAATTCCAAATTTTCTCTTTCGTTATAAGAAAACACTCATGTATCCCATACATAGTATGAGACAGTTTATAGGTTTTCTTATAAGACCTTTTTTCACCCATTATTATTAGGTTTTCTCTTATGGCTTCCGTGTTAAGCCCTTATCTATGTGCACATAGGTGCGTTGGTTCTTATAAGCATCTTATAAGCCACGCACCCATGTGGGGGTAGTGGAAGCACATAGATAAGTAAGAGTTATTAGGATTTCTTATAAAATCATGTTCCTTGACGTCACCGTCCATCGCTCAGAGCACCACTACCCCCTATAGGTGTTCTGCAACCCGACCAGTGGAATAGTAAAACGCTTTTTTTACTGTCAGATAATTTTAACCTTTTGTTATAAGAAAACACTAATGTGTCCCATGCAATAGTATGAGACAGTTTATAGGTTTTCTTATAAGACCTTTTTTCGCCCACTATTATTACGTTTTCTCTTATGGCTTCCGTGTTAAGCCCTTATCTATGTGCACATAGGTGCGTTGGTTCTTATAAGCATCTTATAAGCCACGCACCCATGTGGGGGTAGTGGAAGCACATAGATAAGTAAGAGTTATTAGGATTTCTTATAAAATCATGTTTCTTGACGTCACCGTCCATCGCTCAGAGGACCACTACCCCCTATAGGTGTTCTGCAACCCGACCAGTGGAAGAGTAAAACGCTTTTTTTACAGTCAGAAAATTTTACCCTTTTGTTATAAGAAAACACTCATGTGTCCCATACAAAAATTTTGGGAAATGAGTTTATTGATATTGCTTTTCTGCAATTTTTCGCAAATCCGATTTCCAGTATAAGCATATGATTAGAATTGGTGTGTAGTGTATGAAAATGCATAGTGCCAAATCAGAAATTTTTCATGTGTTCCTTATAAAAATCTCAAAAGTCGTATGCCTTCCCTTATAAATTCATGTAGCAAACCTTGATTTCTTTTACAGTCAGAAAATTTTTCTGTTTTGTTATAAGAAAACACTCATGTGTCCCGTACAAAAATTGGGAAATAAGTTTATTGATATTTCTTTTCTGCAATTTTTCGCAAATCCGATTTCCAGTATAAGCATATGATTAGAATTGGTGTGTAGTGTATGAAAATGCATAGTGCCAAATCAGAAATTTTTCATGTGTTCCTTATAAAAATCTCAAAAGTCGTATGCCTTCCCTTATAAATTCATGTAGCAAACCTTGATTTCTTTTACAGTCAGAAAATTTTTCTGTTTTGTTATAAGAAAACACTCATGTGTCCCGTACAAAAATTGGGAAATAAGTTTATTGATATTTCTTTTCTGCAATTTTTCGCAAATCCGATTTCCAGTATAAGCATATGATTAGAATTGGTGTGTAGTGTATGAAAATGCATAGTGCCAAATCAGAAATTTTTCATGTGTTCCTTATAAAAATCTCAAAAGTCGTATGCCTTCCCTTATAAATTCATGTAGCAAACATCGATAAATAAATAAAAATTCCTTATTTTTCATCCGATTTCAATAAGTGAGGAGTCATTGGAAAGGTCTTGACGAGTACTATCGATCTATGTATTTCTTTTTCAAATTCGGTAAACTTGGTTCAATCGAATTTCTCAAATTACATGTATGTACATACGTATTAATTCATCCCCACACCATAATTAGCCCAAATATAAACCGATTTCAAAAATTCCTTTTGATTATTTTTTTCTGATTTTTTTGTGATTTTTTGAGACTATTTCCCACCCCCTCCCGTTTGCGTTGTAAAAATTTTTTTTCCACGGCCAAAATTTTTAACGAAAATCTTCATTTGGAAACTTTGCTCTACGAATTTCAGATAAATCCAACTTTTGAATTTTTTATGGATACCGGCTTACCACAAGATTGCCTATACGAAATTTCAGCGACATAGCACCTTATTTACCTATTTAAAAAAATACATAACTGTGACAACTTTTCTCGCGCACTTGGCGCCATCTACCGGGAGTACTATGTAACTCACGGCACAGTGCTTATAAAATGTGCTACCTACAGGTCTCCTCTATGTCTGGAAGTTTATTTGAAGGCATTCGGGCTTTTCCTTCAGATTCTATAGCAATTACAGTTGGCCAACTCCCGCGAAAAATTAAATTTTTTCCCGTTTTTACAGGGGTACCCCTATGAAAATTTCGCGATTTTTACTTTCACCCCTACCCCGGCATGTAGGTACTTTTTGGAAAGGTCTTGGCGAGTACTATTACGTGGTGTACTTTTTTTCGCCATTAATTTCATTTTGACCCCTTTTTTCGATATTTTTCTCTACGCCACTGAGACATTTTCAGTACCTTGGGTCACATATACCCCAAATACTATATTATTTTTACATTTGATCTCAATCAGTGAGGAGTCATTGGAAAGGTCTTGACGAGTACTATCGATCTATGTATTTCTTTTTCAAATTCGGTAAACTTGGTTCAATCGAATTTCTCAAATTACATGTATGTACATACGTATTAATTCATCCCCACACCATAATTAGCCCAAATATAAACCGATTTCAAAAATTCCTTTTGATTATTTTTTTCTGATTTTTTTGTGATTTTTTGAGACTATTTCCCACCCCCTCCCGTTTGCGTTGTAAAAATTTTTTTTCCACGGCCAAAATTTTTAACGAAAATCTTAATTTGGAAACTTTGCTCTACGAATTTCAGATAAATCCAACTTTTGAATTTTTTATGGATACCGGCTTACCACAAGATTGCCTATACGAAATTTCAGCGACATAGCACCTTATTTACCTATTTAAAAAAATACATAACTGTGACAACTTTTCTCGCGCACTTGGCGCCATCTACCGGGAGTACTATGTAACTCACGGCACAGTGCTTATAAAATGTGCTACCTACAGGTCTCCTCTATGTCTGGAAGTTTATTTGAAGGCATTCGGGCTTTTCCTTCAGATTCTATAGCAATTACAGTTGGCCAACTCCCGCGAAAAATTAAATTTTTTCCCGTTTTTACAGGGGTACCCCTATGAAAATTTCGCGATTTTTACTTTCACCCCTACCCCGGCATGTAGGTACTTTTTGGAAAGGTCTTGGCGAGTACTATTACGTGGTGTACTTTTTTTCTCCATTAATTTCATTTTGACCCCTTTTTTCGATATTTTTCTCTACGCCACTGAGACATTTTCACTACCTTGGGTCACATATACCCCAAATACTATATTTTCTTTACACTTTTTTTAATTATATGCACTAACGAAGTTATCTACATACTTTCAGCTTTCATATGCTAAAAATTTCAAGTCAATATATTCCATACATCGGGAGCATTCGCCGTTCAAATTTGTACCTAAAATATCAAATTTTTAAATTCTCTAAATCAGTTTAGTACAAATTTTAGGATAGTTCGGTCAAATTTTAACCGAAAGGCAGTACAGTATATTGGGTCGAATGAATGCAAAATTCATGCTGAATTGTTGTAGAGTAAAGAATTTTTCGAAATAAAAAATTTTTACCTTCTCTCATATTGGCTTCCTTCATATAATATTCTACGCTCCGTATGAACATATCTAAGTTTTATAAGGGCGCTTTATATAAGATGATTTACTTGAAACCATCAAGCAAAGATAAGCTTAGTGGATCACAGTTTGTTAGCTGCTCCATTTACGACACCTTGCCATTACCAAAGTATTTTACAATTCTAAATTCACAATATATAGTATAAAATGATATCACAAATAGATGATTTACTTGAAATCTTCAAGCAAAGGTTAGCTTCAGTGGATCGCAGTTTGTCAGCTGCTCTACCACTTACAACACCTTGCCCATTTAGTAGTTTACAATTCTTCATTCACAATAAGCTTTTTTTACATAACACAGTATATACAGGTGTTACTTTCATACAACCCATATTAACTTTGTTATG
>CAWUPM010000263.1:32500-55000 GCA_963924295.1 Dioctria rufipes
TTCACTAACCCTTTGCACCACCAGTAGATAGGGACAGTAGGAATCTCGTTAATCCATTCATGCGCGTCACTAATTAGATGACGAGGCATTTGGCTACCTTAAGAGAGTCATAGTTACTCCCGCCGTTAACCCGCGCTTACTTGAATTTCTTCACTTTGACATTCAGAGCACTGGGCAGAAATCACATTGTGTCAACACCCGTTAGGGCCATCACAATGCTTTGTTTTAATTAGACAGTCGGATTCCCCAAGTCCGTGCCAGTTCTGAATTGATTGTTAATTGATAGCCGTTATAAATTTATAATAAAAATAATCCCTTTAAAAAAATCATTTATAAATTATAAATTATTAGCAAGAAAGTTCCACAATTGGTTACGTAAACTTCTATCCGGGGAACAGATAAACACAATCTTTAGAAAAAAAAATTGTATAAATCCTAATTTACCCAGAACGAGTACATAGACCATAATATTGTTTCCCAATCAAGCCCGACTATCTCAATCTTCAGAGCCAATCCTTATCCCGAAGTTACGGATCTAATTTGCCGACTTCCCTTACCTACATTATTCTATCGACTAGAGACTCTTCACCTTGGAGACCAGCTGCGGATATCGGTACGGCCTGTTAAGAAGTTTGCGTGACCCCACCATAAATTTTCAAGGTCCGAGGAGAAAATATCGACACAGCAGTAAATGCCATGCTCTTCTAGTCCATCTACCATATCTCTCTTCGAAAGACTTCCATGGTAGTACGACTATGAAACAGAAAAGAAAACTCTTTCGATATTTCTCGACGGCTTCTTTATGGTTGTTTCTGTTACCAGGATGAGCATAAAAGCCCATTTTTAATAACAAACGTATACTCAACAGGTTACGGAATTGGAACCGTATTCCCTTTCGTTCAAAAATATTTAAGTATATCATATATTGCATTGCATATTTGTAACTTAAAAAATTTTTCGACTTTCGCCTAGAACTTAGGACCGACTAACTCGTGATCAACCACTGTTCACACGAAACCCTTCTCCACTTCAGTCCTCCAAGGTCTCATTCGATTATTTGCTACTACCACCAAGATCTGTACCAATGGCGGCTCCATGCAGGTTTACACCAAACACTTCTACGCACACCATTGTACCCTCCTACTCACTAAAACTTCAAAATTTATAAATTATATAATTTATAAATCATATATTTCAGCGGTAATGTATAGGCATACAACTTGAGCGCCATCCATTTTAAGGGCTAGTTGCTTCGGCAGGTGAGTTGTTACACACTCCTTAGCGGATTACGACTTCCATGTCCACCGTCCTGCTGTTTTAAGCAACCAACGCCTTTCATGGTATCAGTATGAGTTGTTAATTTTGGCGCCTTAACATTACGTTTGGTTCATCCCACAGCGCCAGTTCTGCTTACCAAAAGTGGCCCACTGGGCACAATATATCATAACCTCAACCTTCATATCAAGAAAGGTGAGGTTCTTACCCATTTAAAGTTTGAGAATAGGTTAAGGTCGTTTCGGCCCTAATGCCTCTAATCATTCGCTTTACCAGATAAGATTATTTTAAATAATATTTAAATGCACCAGCTATCCTGAGGGAAACTTCGGAGGGAACCAGCTACTAGATGATTCGATAGGTCTATCGCCCCTATACCCAATTCTGACAATCGATTTGCACGTCAGAACTGCTTCGGTCCTCCATCAGGGTTTCCCCTGACTTCAACCTGATCAGGTATAGTTCATCATCTTTCGGGTGACAACATATATGCTCAAGGTACGCTCTAGTTAGAGGCATATATAATATATCCTTTAAAAAAAAATTTATATTAAAATGCATAACTGTATAGAACGCCCCGGGATGGAATATATAATATTAATAATATATATATGATCCCATTAAATTAAACAGTTAAGTTAATTACGCCTTTAGGTTTTATATACCCAATGACTTGCACACATGTTAGACTCCTTGGTCCGTGTTTCAAGACGGGTCCCGAAGGTATCCTAAATCTATAGCATTGTTAATCATATTAACGCATATAATAAAAAAATTAAAAAATTTAATTTAATTACTATAACACATATATAATGTATGTGTAAGCGCTATATATAATAAAAATCTGTCAATAATTTATCTGTAACCATATATGCATTTTATGTTAATTATCAAAAAATAAATTTTTTATATAATAAAACATAAACTTTGCAAAACTGATACTTCTGATAAATTTTTCTATTATCGATCATATTAACAGATTACAATGTCCTTATATGAAAAAATTGCACATTATTATTACATTAAAATAAAATTAATGTATTATTAACAATGAATTTTTCATATTAGATATTCAGGTTCATCGGGCTTAACCTCTAAGCAGTTTCACGTACTATTTAACTCTCTATTCAGAGTTCTTTTCAACTTTCCCTCACGGTACTTGTTTGCTATCGGTCTCATGGTTATATTTAGTTTTAGATGGAGTTTACCACCCAATTTGTGCTGCACTATCAAGCAACACGACTCTTAAGAAATATCTTCTAGTAATCATTAACGTCACTACGGGCCTGGCACCCTCTATGGGTAAATGGCCTCATTTAAGAAGGACTTGGACTGCTAATTTATCATACTAGATTATAGATATTCCATACACTGCATCTTATATTTGTTAAAACAACAAAATAACTCAGTGCTGAACTAAATTTCTTTTCGCTCGCCGCTACTAAGAAAATCCTAGTTAGTTTCTTTTCCTTCCCTCATTAATATGCTTAAATTCAGGGAGTAATCTCATATGAGTTGAGGTTGTTTAAAAAGTTTTTATTTTTTCTATATACTTTATAATAATAATTTTTATGCTTTAATGTAATCAAATCGCTATTCACAGTATATAAAATTTTATACTTGATCTGCAAAGAGATAAAAGCAAATTATTATTATTCCTTATTATTAATATTATAAAAAATATCAAATAATATTTTTTAATAATACAACATGTGCTTAAAAAGATATTAAAAATATCTTCAAGCAACTTAATTAAGAAAGTCTTACAACCCTCAACCATATGTAGTCCATGCAGCACTATAAAAAAAAATTTTAAAGTACGTATAGCATGGACTGCAATATGCGTTCAAAATGTCGATGTTCATGTGTCCTGCAGTTCACACGATGACGCACAGTTTGCTGCGTTCTTCATCGACCCATGAGCCAAGTGATCCTCCGCTTAGAGTATATTTTAATTTTGTTTATTTATATAATTTTATGTCAAAATTTGTTTTTTTTTTTTTTTTTAAACCCCATAAACTGTACTATTACCAAAGTGAGTAATATAGCTTATTTCTATAAACTGTTCTATTACCAATTCAAGTAATATAGTTTATTTTAAAAGTTTATAAATATATATATATAAATATGAACATTTATATTGTTGATGAATGTCTAAATTTCTCTTATGAGAAACTCATTTACTGTGTGTAAATAAACTGTAATTTTACAATGTAAGTAAAATAGTTTACCTTTCGCTACTAATAAATTCTAATATTACCAATGTATGTAAATACCATTTATTTTCTTAATAAATTTTCTAATATTACCAATGTATGTAATATCGTTTATTTTCTTAATAAATTTTGGTATTACCAATGTATGTAATATATTGTTTACCTTCTTTTAATAAATTATAATATTACCAATGCGTGTAATATAATTTACTTTTTTAAGTACAACAATCTTATATTTATATGTATATATATATATAATTTATGCAAGCATTTTATTGTCATTCTCGTTGTAAATATGATGTTTTTATAGTCAATCTCGTTGTAAATATTTTGTTATTATTTATAAGATCATTTAACACGCAACCAATTGCAAGTTTTTCCTCTTATAATAGTCATTCTCGTTGCAAACTGTTTGTCTTGTTACAAACATATTCAATGACTACCTTTATTATAAGATCTAATTAAGCAAGCAACCTATGCAAGCTTTTCCTTATCTATAGTCATTCTCGTTGTAAATATGCCGTTGCTATAACAACCATATTCAATGACTTATATTAATGTAACTTTTATAAGATATCTAATTTAGCAAGCAACCTATGCAAGCTTTTCCTTATCTATAGTCATTCTCGTTGTAAATATGCTGTTGCTATAACAACCATATTCAATGACTTCTATTAATGTAACATCATTAGCAAGGGCACATTCAATAACAATATGCGAGCAAATTGTTATTATCGTTGAAAACATACCGCTGCTGTAACAAATATATTCAATGACATAAATACACAAGACAATATTCAATAACTAATCTTTATGCAAATAACTCTGCAAGCTGTTATTCTCGTTGTAAATACGTCTTTCTTAACAAACATATCCAATGACATATACTATATGCTATACATCTCATCATACTTTTGATGGATCAATATTTCCATTTCCGTGATCTTCCCACGAATATACTCTGCATATTACTTATAAATGATTATAAGCAATATATTCAGGATAGAATATATCATCATCAGATCAACTCTACATTCCAAGGACCTTTAGTCGTCTATATTCCGCATATCCCCATTAAAAGGATATCAGGATAGAATATACCAACAGTAATGTTTGGAAGAGTGGATCAGATCAACTCTACATTCCAAGGACCTTTAGTCGTCTATATTCCGCATATCCCCATTAAAAGGATATCAGGATAGAATATACCAACAGTAACGTTTGGAAGAGTGGAGAAATATTTGTTAAATGTTATAACATTAATGATCCTTCCGCAGGTTCACCTACGGAAACTTTGTTACGACTTTTACTTCCTCTAAATACTCAAATTTGGTCAACTTCCGCGAAAAGCAACCGTAACACCCATAAAGGCGTCACAGCGATCACGTCCGGAGACCTCATTAAAAAATTCAATCGGTAGTAGCGACGGGCGGTGTGTACAAAGGGCAGGGACCTAATCAATATGAATTTATGATTCACACTTACTAGGAATTCCAGGTTCATGTGAACAGTTTCAGTGCACAATCCCAAGCATGAAAGTGATTCAGCGGTTTACCCGGACCTCTCGGTCTAGGAAATACACGTTGATACTTTCATTGTAGCGCGCGTGCAGCCCAGGACATCTAAGGGCATTCCAGACCTGTTATTGCTCAATCTCATATTGCTAGACGCAATTTGTCCATTTAAGAAGCCAGTATCCGTATTAATGGGACAAACAAGCAGGTACGACTCCACCCTATATAAACACATTCAAATACTTATACATGTTAATGTAGGCCATATAAGAAGGCTATATAAAGTTTCAGCATCATAATCCTGAATGCATCTATTTAATATATTTGAATCTCGTTCGTTAACGGAATTAACCTGACAAATCACTCCACGAACTAAGAACACCATGCACCACCAGCCATAGATTCGAGAAAGAGCTATCAATCTGTCTTACTCATTTATGTTCGGACCTGGTAAGTTTTCCCGTGTTGAGTCAAATTAAGCCGCAGGCTCCACTCCTGGTGGTGCCCTTCCGTCAATTCCTTTAAGTTTCAGCTTTGCAACCATACTTCCCCCGGAGCCCAAAAGCTTTGGTTTCCCGGGAAGCGACTGAGAAAGCCATAATAGTAGCTACACTCAATTGCTAGCTGGCATCGTTTATGGTTAGAACTAGGGCGGTATCTGATCGCCTTCGAGCCTCTAACTTTCGTTCTTGATTAATGAAAACATCTTTGGCAAATGCTTTCGCTTAAGTTAGTCTTACGACGGTCCAAGAATTTCACCTCTCGCGTCGTAATACTAATGCCCCCAACTGCTTCTATTAATCATTACCTCTTGATCTAAAAACCAATGAAAGTAGAACAGAGGTCTTATTCCATTATTCCATGCACATAATATTCAGGCATTTGAAGCCTGCTTTAAGCACTCTAATTTGTTCAAAGTAATTGTACCGGCCTACAACAACACTCGGTAAAGAGCACTGAAGCAGGTATAAATAGGAGGTATATATATTAAATCCAAGTGATATGAATCAATATATATAAGAACTCCACCGGTAATACGCTCACATAACATAAGGTAATGTACACACCAATATTATAGTAGTACTACCCGTATGAAGCACAAATTCAACTACGAACGTTTTAACCGCAACAACTTTAATATACGCTATTAGAGCTGGAATTACCGCGGCTGCTGGCACCAGACTTTCCCTCTAATGGGTCCTTGATAAAGGATTTAAAGTGTTCTCATTCCAATTACAGGGCCTCGGATATGAGTCCTGTATTGTTATTTTTCGTCACTACCTCCCCGTACTGGGAGTGGGTAATTTACGCGCCTGCTGCCTTCCTTAGATGTGGTAGCCGTTTCTCAGGCTCCCTCTCCGGAATCGAACCCTGATTCCCCGTTACCCGTTGCAACCATGGTAGTCCAAGATACTACCATCAATAGTTGATAGGGAAGACATTTGAAAGATCTGTCGTCGGTACAAGACCATACGATCGGCAAATTATCTAGAGTTCAACCATTGTAACGATCCCTATAAAAGGTATCGCTTGGTTTTAGCCTAATAAAAGCACACGTCCCAGAGGTCCGTGTTTATAATTGCATGTATTAGCTCTAGAATTACCACAGTTATCCAAGTAACTGTTACGATCTAATAAACCATAACTGATATAATGAGCCTTTTGCGGTTTCACTTTAATTTCGTTTGTACTTAGACATGCATGGCTTAATCTTTGAGACAAGCATATAACTACTGGCAGGATCAACCAGAATAATGTTTATAAGAATGATTATAAATAATAAAGATATATATATCATAAAGATATATATATTACTTTGATTACTTTTTTAAATCTTTTCTATATATATGTATATATAAATTAATAGCATTTTTTTCGAAGCTTTTATATTGTTTTTGATAAAGAATTTTTAATTCTTTTATGTTGTAAATTTAACGATTGTTTTATTAAATAAAACAAATCTTATTATTGTTGAAAGCGAAATTAGTTTTGCATGATATTTAATATCATTTTTAGGCGACAAGAGTATAAATTTCTTTGATACCCCTGACAAATTTTGACCATTTTAAGATCATCGTATTATAACATTGATCATGGTCGCACTAGGTAAAATAGTAAAAATTTATATATTTGTCATTCTCGTAGTAAAATGTTGCCAAAATCAACATATCCAATGACCATCTTCTTCTTAATAATATTTTATTTATGAGAAAGATCATAGTATGGTAACATTACATTGATATTACTCAAACCTACTTTCATTCACTTCAAATATTTTATTAGTTTGTTAATAGCATTTTTATGAGAAAGTTTCATTGGTATTAGTATATATCACAAAGGCGTTGATATTCCACAACCTACTTTCGTTAGAAATTCTACAATATCCACTCTGGGTACTTACTAATCGTTATAATCAAAAATTATAAGAATAATGCACCCTTGGATCAGAGAAATATATATAATTTAATATATAGTATATCTGATATAGAATTTCAATGTGCACATGGTTACTATTAGTTTTTATAAGCATGTTATAAAACTACTTCACTCATGTCAGGGGTAGATGCACATAAAGTAAACATGATTTTATAAAGATTTCTTTATAATATAATCATGTCTTGTTGGTTTCCATCTTTTCACCAGACACCGACTACTCCCTATAGTACGTCTGGAGACTGAAGTGTGGAAGAGTAAATTTTTTTTTTTTTTTGGTACGGGACTTGGAAGAAAACCATCTCACCGAACAATGTCTCATGCTAAAGCATGAGACAATATCGCATTCACTTATAAATTTCTTAAATACATCATTTTTACAACATAATATCAATATACGTTCTCTTATATCTGCATATATGAACTATTTAAGAAACATATATACTATTCCTTATAAGACCTTGCTAACTTATAATTCAACAAAAAGGTCTTATTTTATGGCTCCCGTGTTAAGCCATATGTGCGCACAGGTACATCGACTTTTATAAGCATAGTATAAAGCCGTGCACCCATGCGAGGGGTAGATGCACATGAATAATTATGATTTATAAGGAAGTCTTATAAAATCATAACTGGTGTCTGAGTTGGCATCGCTCAGACAACCACTACCCCCTATAGGTGTTCTGCAACCCGACCAGTGGAAGGGTAAAGCGCTTTTTTTCTTGGCATATAACTTATACCAAAACTATATCCCAAGCACAATGTCCCATACATTAGCATGAGACACTTTATACTTTTCCTTATAAGACATTTTTACATTTTATTGATATAAAATTTATACTCAAATCATATCGAAATCATATGTCCCATACATTAGCATGAGACACTTTATACTATTCCTTATAAGACCTTGCTAATTTATAATTCAACAAAAAGGTCTTATTTTATGGCTCCCGTGTTAAGCCATATGTGCGCACAGGTACATCGACTTTTATAAGCATAGTATAAAGCCGTGCACCCATGCGAGGGGTAGATGCACATGAATAATTATGATTTATAAGGAAGTCTTATAAAATCATAACTGGTGTCTGAGTTGGCATCGCTCAGACAACCACTACCCCCTATAGGTGTTCTGCAACCCGACCAGTGGAAGGGTAAAGCACTTTTTTTCTTGGCATATAACTTATACCAAAACTATATCCCAAGCACTGTGTCCCATACATTAGCATGAGACACTTTATACTTTTCCTTATAAGACATTTTTACATTTTATTGATATAAAATTTATACTCAAATCATATCGAAATCATATGTCCCATACATTAGCATGAGACACTTTATACTATTCCTTATAAGACCTTGCTAATTTATAATTCAACAAAAAGGTCTTATTTTATGGCTCCCGTGTTAAGCCATATGTGCGCACAGGTACATCGACTTTTATAAGCATAGTATAAAGCCGTGCACCCATGCGAGGGGTAGATGCACATGAATAATTATGATTTATAAGGAAGTCTTATAAAATCATAACTGGTGTCTGAGTTGGCATCGCTCAGACAACCACTACCCCCTATAGGTGTTCTGCAACCCGACCAGTGGAAGGGTAAAGCACTTTTTTTCTTGGCATATAACTTATACCAAAACTATATCCCAAGCACTGTGTCCCATACATTAGCATGAGACACTTTATACTTTTCCTTATAAGACATTTTTACATTTTATTGATATAAAATTTATACTCAAATCATATCGAAATCATATGTCCCATACATTAGCATGAGACACTTTATACTATTCCTTATAAGACCTTGCTAATTTATAATTCAACAAAAAGGTCTTATTTTATGGCTCCCGTGTTAAGCCATATGTGCGCACAGGTACATCGACTTTTATAAGCATAGTATAAAGCCGTGCACCCATGCGAGGGGTAGATGCACATGAATAATTATGATTTATAAGGAAGTCTTATAAAATCATATCTGGTGTCTGAGTTGGCATCGCTCAGACAACCACTACCCCCTATAGGTGTTCTGCAACCCGACCAGTGGAAGGGTAAAGCACTTTTTTTCTTGGCATATAACTTATACCAAAACTATATCCCAAGCACTGTGTCCCATACATTAGCATGAGACACTTTATACTTTTCCTTATAAGACATTTTTACATTTTATTGATATAAAATTTATACTCAAATCATATCGAAATCATATGTCCCATACATTAGCATGAGACACTTTATACTATTCCTTATAAGACCTTGCTAATTTATAATTCAACAAAAAGGTCTTATTTTATGGCTCCCGTGTTAAGCCATATGTGCGCACAGGTACATCGACTTTTATAAGCATAGTATAAAGCCGTGCACCCATGCGAGGGGTAGATGCACATGAATAATTATGATTTATAAGGAAGTCTTATAAAATCATATCTGGTGTCTGAGTTGGCATCGCTCAGACAACCACTACCCCCTATAGGTGTTCTGCAACCCGACCAGTGGAAGGGTAAAGCACTTTTTTTCTTGGCATATAACTTATACCAAAACTATATCCCAAGCACTGTGTCCCATACATTAGCATGAGACACTTTATACTTTTCCTTATAAGACATTTTTACATTTTATTGATATAAAATTTATACTCAAATCATATTGAAATCATATGTCCCATACATTAGCATGAGACACTTTATACTATTCCTTATAAGACCTTGCTAATTTATAATTCAACAAAAAGGTCTTATTTTATGGCTCCCGTGTTAAGCCATATGTGCGCACAGGTACATCGACTTTTATAAGCATAGTATAAAGCCGTGCACCCATGCGAGGGGTAGATGCACATGAATAATTATGATTTATAAGGAAGTCTTATAAAATCATATCTGGTGTCTGAGTTGGCATCGCTCAGACAACCACTACCCCCTATAGGTGTTCTGCAACCCGACCAGTGGAAGGGTAAAGCGCTTTTTTTCTTGGCATATAACTTATACCAAAACTATATCCCAAGCACAATGTCCCATACATTAGCATGAGACACTTTATACTTTTCCTTATAAGACATTTTTACATTTTATTGATATAAAATTTATACTCAAATCATATCGAAATCATATGTCCCATACATTAGCATGAGACACTTTATACTATTCCTTATAAGACCTTGCTAATTTATAATTCAACAAAAAGGTCTTATTTTATGGCTCCCGTGTTAAGCCATATGTGCGCACAGGTACATCGACTTTTATAAGCATAGTATAAAGCCGTGCACCCATGCGAGGGGTAGATGCACATGAATAATTATGATTTATAAGGAAGTCTTATAAAATCATAACTGGTGTCTGAGTTGGCATCGCTCAGACAACCACTACCCCCTATAGGTGTTCTGCAACCCGACCAGTGGAAGGGTAAAGCGCTTTTTTTCTTGGCATATAACTTATACCAAAACTATATCCCAAGCACAATGTCCCATACATTAGCATGAGACACTTTATACTTTTCCTTATAAGAAATTTTTATATTTTATTGATATAAAATTTATACCCAAATCATATCGCAATCAATATGTCCCGTACATTAGCATGAGACACTTTATACTATTCCTTATAACAAAGTTTTATGTGTCCCATACAAAAATTGGGAAAAAATTTTATAGAATTTTTTTTTCGCAATTGTTTGTAAAATCGATTTCCAGCAAAAGCACATGAATAGGATCGTTATGTAGTATCTGAAAATAGATAGTGCCAAATCAAATATTTTTCATGTGTTCCATATAAAAATCAAAAAAGATTTATACCTTTCCTAATAACTTCATATGTCCCATACAAAAATTGGGAAAAAATTTTATAGAAATTTTTTTTCGCAATTGTTTGTAAAATCGATTTCCAGCAAAAGCACATGAATAGGATCGTTATGTAGTATCTGAAAATAAATAGTGCCAAATCAAATATTTTTCATGTGTTCCATATAAAAATCAAAAAAGATTTATACCTTTCCTAATAACTTCATATGTCCCATACAAAAATTGGGAAAATATTTTATAGAAATTTTTTTTTCGCAATTGTTTGTAAAATCGATTTCCAGCAAAAGCAACGTTATGTAGTATCTGAAAATAGATAGTGCCAAATCAAATATTTTTCATGTGTTCCATATAAAAATCAAAAAAGATTTATGCCTTTCCTAATAACTTCATGTGTCCCATACAAAAATTGGGAAATAATTTTATAGAAATTTTTTGTTCGCAATATTTTGCAAAATTGATTTCCAGTAAAAGCATATGAATATGATCGTTATATAGTGTCCGAAAATAGATAGTGCTAAATCAAAAAAATTTCATGTATCCCATATAAAAATGAAAAAAGATTTATGCCTTTCCTAATAAGTTTATGTGTCCCATACAAAAATTGGGAAGTAATTTTATAAATATTTTTTGTTCGCAATTTTTTGCATAATCGCTTTCCAGTAAAAGCATATGAATAGGATCGTTAGTAATGTCTGAAAATAGATAGCGGCAAATCAAAAATTTTTCATGTATATCTTATAAAAATCTCAAAAGTTTTATGCCTTTCCTAATAACTTCATATGTCCCATACAAAAATTGGGTAATAATTTTATAGAAAAGTTTTTTCGCAATTTTTTTGCAAAATCGATTTCCAGGAAAAGCATATGAATAGGATCGTTCGAAAATGGGTAGTGCAAAAACAAAATAATTTTCATGTGTCCCATATAAAAATCTAAAAAGATTTATGCCTTTCCTAATAACTTCATGTGTTCCATACAAAAATTGGGAAATACTTTTATAGAAATTTTTTTTGGCAATTTTTTGCAAAATCGATTACCAGTAAAAGAATATGAATAGGATCCTTATATAGTGTCGGAAAATAGATAGTGGCAAATAAAAAATTTTTCATGTGTTCCATATAAAAATCTAAATAGATTTATGCCTTTCCTAATAACTTCATGTGTCCCATACAAAAATTGGGAAATACTTTTATAGAAATTTTTTTTCGCAATTTTTTGCAAAATCGATTTCCAGTAAAAGCATATGAATAGGATCCTTATATAGTGTCTGAAACTAGATAGTGGCAAATCAAAAATTTTTCACGTGTTCCATATAAAAATCTAAATAGATTTATGCCTTTCCTAATAACTTCATGTGTCCCATACAAAAATTGGGAAATACTTTTATAGAAATTTTTTTTCGCAATTTTTTGCAAAATCGATTACCAGTAAAAGAATATGAATAGCATCGTTATGTAGTGTCTGAAAATAGATAGTGCTAAATCAAATAATTTTCATGTGTCCCATATAAAAATCAAAAAAATTTATGCCTTTCCTAATAACTCCATGTGTCCATACAAAAATTGGGAAATACTTTTATAGAAATTTTTTTTGGCAATTTTTTGCAAAATCGATTACCAGTAAAAGAATATGAATAGGATCCTTATATAGTGTCGGAAAATAGATAGTGGCAAATAAAAAATTTTTCATGTGTTCCATATAAAAATCTAAATAGATTTATGCCTTTCCTAATAACTTCATGTGTCCCATACAAAAATTGGGAAATACTTTTATAGAAATTTTTTTTCGCAATTTTTTGCAAAATCGATTACCAGTAAAAGAATATGAATAGGATCCTTATATAGTGTCTGAAAATAGATAGTGGCAAATCAAAAATTTTTCATGTGTTCCATATAAAAATCTAAATAGATTTATGCCTTTCCTAATAACTTCATGTGTCCCATACAAAAATTGGGAAATACTTTTATAGAAATTTTTTTTCGCAATTTTTTGCAAAATCGACTTCCAGTAAAAGCATATGAATAGGATCCTTATATAGTGTCTGAAAATAGATAGTGGCAAATCAAAAATTTTTCACGTGTTCCATATAAAAATCTAAATAGATTTATGCCTTTCCTAATAACTTCATGTGTCCCATACAAAAACTGGAAATACTTTTATAGAAATTTTTTGTGGCAATTTTTTGCAAAATCGATTACTAGTAAAAGCATATGAATAACATCGTTATGTAGTGTCTGAAAATAGATAGTGCTAAATCAAAAAGTTTTCATATGTCCCATATAAAAATAAAAAAAAAATTATTCCTTTCCTAATAAAACTATGTGTCCCATACAAAAATTGGGAAATACTTTTATAGAAATTTTTTTCGCAATTTTTTGCAAAATCGATTACCAGTAAAAGAATATGAATAGGATCCTTATATAGTGTCTGAAAATAGATAGTGGCAAATCAAAAATTTTTCATGTGTTCCATATAAAAATCTAAATAGATTTATGCCTTTCCTAATAACTTCATGTGTCCCATACAAAAACTGGAAATACTTTTATAGAAATTTTTTGTGGCAATTTTTTGCAAAATCGATTACTAGTAAAAGCATATGAATAACATCGTTATGTAGTGTCTGAAAATAGATAGTGCTAAATCAAAAAGTTTTCATATGTCCCATATAAAAATAAAAAAAAAATTATTCCTTTCCTAATAAAACTATGTGTCCCATACAAAAATTGGATAATATTTTATAGAAAAGTTTTTTCTCAATTTTTTTGCAAAATCGATTTCCAGTAAAAGCATATGAATAGGATCGTTATATAGTGTCTGAAAATAGATAGTGGCAAATCAAAAATTTTTCATGTGTTCCATATAAAAATCTAAAAAGATTTATGCCTTTCCTAATAACTTCATGTGTCCCATACAAAAATTGGGAAATACTTTTATAGAAATTTTTTTTCGCAATTTTTTGCAAAATCGATTACCAGTAAAAGAATATGAATAGCATCATTATGTAGTGTCTGAAAATAGATGGTGCTAAATCAAATAATTTTCATGTGTCCCATATAAAAATCAAAAACGATTTATACCTTTCCTAATAACTTCATATGTCCCATACAAAAATTGGATAATATTTTATAGAAAAGTTTTTTCACAATTTTTTGCAAAATCGATTTCCAGTAAAAGCATATGAATAAGATCGTTATATAGTGTCTGAAAATGGGCAGTGCAAAAACAAAAAAATGTTCATGTGTCCCATATAAAAATCAAAAAAATTTATGCCTTTCCTAATAACTCCATGTGTCCCATACAAAAACTGGAAATACTTTTATAGAAATTTTTTTTCGCAATTTTTTGCAAAATCGATTACCAGTAAAAGCATATGAATATCATTGTTATGTAGTGTCTGAAAATAGATAGTGCTAAATCAAATAATTTTCATGTGTCCCATATAAAAATCAAAAACGATTTATACCTTTCCTAATAACTTCATATGTCCCATACAAAAATTGGATAATATTTTATAGAAAAGTTTTTTCTCAATTTTTTTGCAAAATCGATTTCCAGTAAAAGCATATGAATAGGATCGTTATATAGTGTCTGAAAATAGATAGTGGCAAATCAAAAATTTTTCATGTGTTCCATATAAAAATCTAAAAAGATTTATGCCTTTCATAATAACTTCCTGTGTCCCATACAAAAATTGAGAAATAATTTTATAGAAATTTTTTGTTTGCAATTTTTTGCAAAATCGATTTCCAGTAAAAGAATATCAATAGGATCGTTATGTAGTGTCTGAAAATAGATAGTGTCAAATCAAAATTTTTTTTATATGTCTCATATAAACATCTAAAAGCATTTATGCCTTTCCTAATAACTTCATGTGCCCCATACAAAAATTGGAAAATAATTTTATAGAAATTTTTTTCCGCAATTTTTTGCAAAATCGATTTCCAGTAAAATAATATGAATAGGATCGTTATGTATTGTCTATAAATAGATAGTGCCTAATCAAAAATTTTTCATGTGATGCATATAAAAATCTCAAAAGATTTATACCTTTCCTAATAAATTTATATGTCCTGAACAAAAATGGGGAAATAGTTAATGGATTGTTTTTTTTTTTTTTTTTGCAAATCCGAATTCCGGTAAAAGGAGTTGAATAAGAGTGTTGTGTAGTGTCTGATAATAGATAGTAGCAAATAAAATTTTTTTCATATGTTCCTTATATAAATTAATATATGTTATGCCATTTCTTATAAATTATTATATAAATAAAATTCAAAGATTTACTTACACATTCATGGCGAAGTGTAACAAAGTGGGAACAATTATTTACTGAGAAACTTTTTCTCTTTCCTTATAAAAAAAAATTCATATGTCCCATACAAAAATGGGGTTATAGTTAATGGAAATTTTTTTTTTTCGATAATCCGATTTCCGGTGAAAGTAGTTGAATAAGAACGTTGTGTAGTGTCTGAAAATAGATAGCAGCAAATCAAAATTTTTTCATATGTTCCTTATATAAATTAATATATGTTATGCCATTTCTTATAAATTATTATGTATATAAATTTCGAAGATTTACTAACATATTCATGGCGAAGTGTAACAAAGTACGAAAAATTATTTACTAAGAAACTTTTTCTCTTTCCTTATAAAAAAAAAATCATATGTCCCATATAAAAGTTTAAGATCGTCTATGCCTTTCCTAATAATTTCATGTGTCCCGAACAAAAATGGGGAAATATGTTAATTGAAAGCTTTTTTTTCGCAAATCCGATTTCCGATAAAAGGATATGAATGCTATCCTTATGTAGTGTCTGAAAATGGATAGCGGCAAATCAAAATTTTTTCATGTGTCCCATATGAAAATTTAAGATCGTCTATCCCTTTCCTAATAACTTTATGTGTCCCGAACAAAAATGGGGAAATGAGTTAATTGAAAACTTTTTTTCTCAAATCCGATTTCCGATAAAAGGATATGAATGCTATCCTTATGTAGTGTCTGAAAATGGATAGCGGCAAATCAAAATTTTTTTATATGTCCCATATGAAAATCTAAGATCGTCTATGCCTTTCCTAATAACTTCATGTGTCCCGAACAAAAATGGGGAAATGAGTTAATTGAAAACTTTTTTTCTCAAATCCGATTTCCGATAAAAGGATATGAATGCTATCCTTATGTAGTGTCTGAAAATGGATAGCGGCAAATCAAAATTTTTTCATGTGTCCCATATGAAAATTTAAGATCGTCTATCCCTTTCCTAATAACTTTATGTGTCCCGAACAAAAATGGAGAAATGAGAAATGGGAAATGTGTTAATTGAAAACTTTTTTTTCGCAAATCCGATTTCCGATAAAAGGATATGAATGCTATCCTTATGTAGTGTCTGAAAATGGATAGCGGCAAATCAAAATTTTTTTATATGTCCCATATGAAAATCTAAGATCGTCTATGCCTTTCCTAATAACTTCATGTGTCCCGAACAAAAATGGGGAAATGAGTTAATTGAAAACTTTTTTTCTCAAATCCGATTTCCGATAAAAGGATATGAATGCTATCCTTATGTAGTGTCTGAAAATGGATAGCGGCAAATCAAAATTTTTTTATGTGTCCCATATGAAAATTTGAGATCGTGTATGCCTTTCCTAATAACTTTATGTGTCCCGAACAAAAATGGGGAAATGAGTTAATTGAAAACTTTTTTTCTCAAATCCGATTTCCGATAAAAGGATATGAATGCTATCCTTATGTAGTATCTGAAAATGGATAGCGGCAAATCAAGATTTTTTTATGTGTCCCATATGAAAATTTGAGATCGTCTATGCCTTTCCTAATAACTTCATGTGTCCCGAACAAAAATGGGGAAATGAGTTAATTGAAAACTTTTTTTCTCAAATCCGATTTCCGATAAAAGGATATGAATGCTATCCTTATGTAGTGTCTGAAAATGGATAGCTGCAAATCAAAATTTTTTTATGTGTCCCATATGAAAATTTGAGATCGTGTATGCCTTTCCTAATAACTTCATGTGTCCCGAACAAAAATGGGGAAATGAGTTAATTGAAAACTTTTTTTCTCAAATCCGATTTCCGATAAAAGGATATGAATGCTATCCTTATGTAGTGTCTGAAAATGGATAGCGGCAAATCAAGATTTTTTTATGTGTCCCATATGAAAATTTGAGATCGTGTATGCCTTTCCTAATAACTTTATGTGTCCCGAACAAAAATGGGGAAATGAGTTAATTGAAAACTTTTTTTCTCAAATCCGATTTCCGATAAAAGGATATGAATGCTATCCTTATGTAGTATCTGAAAATGGATAGCGGCAAATCAAGATTTTTTTATGTGTCCCATATGAAAATTTGAGATCGTCTATGCCTTTCCTAATAACTTCATGTGTCCCGAACAAAAATGGGGAAATGAGTTAATTGAAAACTTTTTTTCTCAAATCCGATTTCCGATAAAAGGATATGAATGCTATCCTTATGTAGTATCTGAAAATGGATAGCGGCAAATCAAGATTTTTTTATGTGTCCCATATGAAAATTTGAGATCGTCTATGCCTTTCCTAATAACTTCATGTGTCCCGAACAAAAATGGGGAAATGAGTTAATTGAAAACTTTTTTTCTCAAATCCGATTTCCGATTAAAGGATATGAATGATATCCTTATGTAGTGTCTGAAAATGGATAGCGGCAAATCAAAATTTTTTTATGTGTCCCTTATAAAAATCAATATATGTTATGCTTATCCTTATAAGATAAGTTAAGCTTCACTAGATCGCAGTATGCTATGATTTTATTAGCTTTCTTATTACCATTGCCCAGACCTGTTCTTTGCACTACATGTATATCGCCCAATATACTTTCTTTCGTGCTTTTTAGCCCATTCGAGCTCAATCCTATGATTTTATTAGCTTTCTTATTACCATTGCCCAGACCTGTTCTTTGCACTACATGTATATCGCCCAATATACTTTCTTTCGTGCTTTTTAGCCCATTCGAGCTCAATCCTATGATTTTATTAGCTTTCTTATTACCATTGCCCAGACCTGTTCTTTGCACTACATGTATATCGCCCAATATACTTTCTTTCGTGCTTTTTAGCCCATTCGAGCTCAATCCTATGATTTTATTAGCTTTCTTATTACCATTGCCCAGACCTGTTCTTTGCACTACATGTATATCGCCCAATATACTTTCTTTCGTGCTTTTTAGCCCATTCGAGCTCAATCCTATGATTTTATTAGCTTTCTTATTACCATTGCCCAGACCTGTTCTTTGCACTACATGTATATCGCCCAATATACTTTCTTTCGTGCTTTTTAGCCCATTCGAGCTCAATCCTATGATTTTATTAGCTTTCTTATTACCATTGCCCAGACCTGTTCTTTGCACTACATGTATATCGCCCAATATACTTTCTTTCGTGCTTTTTAGCCCATTCGAGCTCAATCCTATGATTTTATTAGCTTTCTTATTACCATTGCCCAGACCTGTTCTTTGCACTACATGTATATCGCCCAATATACTTTCTTTCGTGCTTTTTAGCCCATTCGAGCTCAATCCTATGATTTTATTAGCTTTCTTATTACCATTGCCCAGACCTGTTCTTTGCACTACATGTATATCGCCCAATATACTTTCTTTCGTGCTTTTTAGCCCATACGAGCTCAATCCAATGATTTTATTAGCTTTCTTATTACCATTATTATTCAAATGTATAGCACAGACCTGTTCTTTATACTAAATGTATAATTTAATTTAATTTAATTTTAATTTAATTTTATTTTATTTTTATTTTCATTTTCAAGCTGTTCTTGGGGTTCTTGGGGTTCTTGGGGTTCTTGGGGTTCTTGGGGTTCTTGGTTGATAAGTATAAGTATAAGTATAACAATAAGTATATATTTTTTATACAATTTTATCGATTTTTATTAGGATATGGTATTTTTTCCCCGTGTTTTCATACAATTTTATCGGTTTTTATTAGGATTTGGTAACAACCGTGTCTATTCCAACGCCCGATAATTGTTGGGCTATAGTACGTCTGGAGACTGAAGTGTGGAAGAGTAAATTTTTTTTTTTTTTTGGTACGGGACTTGGTGCAAAACCAATTCCTGACCAAAATCTCCCATGAAGAAGCATACAGCATTTTATTCTCTTTATTATAAAGAGAACTTTCCTCGCCAATAAATTCCAAATTTTCTCTTTCGTTATAAGAAAACACTCATGTATCCCATACATAGTATGAGACAGTTTATAGGTTTTCTTATAAGACCTTTTTTCACCCATTATTATTACGTTTTCTCTTATGGCTTCCGTGTTAAGCCCTTATCTATGTGCACATAGGTGCGTTGGTTCTTATAAGCATCTTATAAGCCACGCACCCATGTGGGGGTAGTGGAAGCACATAGATAAGTAAGAGTTATTAGGATTTCTTATAAAATCATGTTCCTTGACGTCACCGTCCATCGCTCAGAGCACCACTACCCCCTATAGGTGTTCTGCAACCCGACCAGTGGAATAGTAAAACGCTTTTTTTACTGTCAGATAATTTTAACCTTTTGTTATAAGAAAACACTAATGTGTCCCATGCAATAGTATGAGACAGTTTATAGGTTTTCTTATAAGACCTTTTTTCGCCCACTATTATTACGTTTTCTCTTATGGCTTCCGTGTTAAGCCCTTATCTATGTGCACATAGGTGCGTTGGTTCTTATAAGCATCTTATAAGCCACGCACCCATGTGGGGGTAGTGGAAGCACATAGATAAGTAAGAGTTATTAGGATTTCTTATAAAATCATGTTTCTTGACGTCACCGTCCATCGCTCAGAGGACCACTACCCCCTATAGGTGTTCTGCAACCCGACCAGTGGAAGAGTAAAACGCTTTTTTTACAGTCAGAAAATTTTACCCTTTTGTTATAAGAAAACACTCATGTGTCCCATACAAAAATTTTGGGAAATGAGTTTATTGATATTGCTTTTCTGCAATTTTTCGCAAATCCGATTTCCAGTATAAGCATATGATTAGAATTGGTGTGTAGTGTATGAAAATGCATAGTGCCAAATCAGAAATTTTTCATGTGTTCCTTATAAAAATCTCAAAAGTCGTATGCCTTCCCTTATAAATTCATGTAGCAAACCTTGATTTCTTTTACAGTCAGAAAATTTTTCTGTTTTGTTATAAGAAAACACTCATGTGTCCCGTACAAAAATTGGGAAATAAGTTTATTGATATTTCTTTTCTGCAATTTTTCGCAAATCCGATTTCCAGTATAAGCATATGATTAGAATTGGTGTGTAGTGTATGAAAATGCATAGTGCCAAATCAGAAATTTTTCATGTGTTCCTTATAAAAATCTCAAAAGTCGTATGCCTTCCCTTATAAATTCATGTAGCAAACATCGATAAATAAATAAAAATTCCTTATTTTTCATCCGATTTCAATAAGTGAGGAGTCATTGGAAAGGTCTTGACGAGTACTATCGATCTATGTATTTCTTTTTCAAATTCGGTAAACTTGGTTCAATCGAATTTCTCAAATTACATGTATGTACATACGTATTAATTCATCCCCACACCATAATTAGCCCAAATATAAACCGATTTCAAAAATTCCTTTTGATTATTTTTTTCTGATTTTTTTGTGATTTTTTGAGACTATTTCCCACCCCCTCCCGTTTGCGTTGTAAAAATTTTTTTTCCAAGGCCAAAATTTTTAACGAAAATCTTCATTTGGAAACTTTGCTCTACGAATTTCAGATAAATCCAACTTTTGAATTTTTTATGGATACCGGCTTACCACAAGATTGCCTATACGAAATTTCAGCGACATAGCACCTTATTTACCTATTTAAAAAAATTCATAACTGTGACAACTTTTCTCGCGCACTTGGCGCCATCTACCGGGAGTACTATGTAACTCACGGCACAGTGCTTATAAAATGTGCTACCTACAGGTCTCCTCTATGTCTGGAAGTTTATTTGAAGGCATTCGGGCTTTTCCTTCAGATTCTATAGCAATTACAGTTGGCCAACTCCCGCGAAAAATTAAATTTTTTCCCGTTTTTACAGGGGTACCCCTATGAAAATTTCGCGATTTTTACTTTCACCCCTACCCCGGCATGTAGGTACTTTTTGGAAAGGTCTTGGCGAGTACTCTTACGTGGTGTACTTTTTTTCGCCATTAATTTCATTTTGACCCCTTTTTTCGATATTTTTCTCTACGCCACTGAGACATTTTCACTACCTTGGGTCACATATACCCCAAATACTATATTATTTTTACATTTGATCTCAATCAGTGAGGAGTCATTGGAAAGGTCTTGACGAGTACTATCGATCTATGTATTTCTTTTTCAAATTCGGTAAACTTGGTTCAATCGAATTTCTCAAATTACATGTATGTACATACGTATTAATTCATCCCCTCACCATAATTAGCCCAAATATAAACCGATTTCAAAAATTCCTTTTGATTATTTTTTTCTGATTTTTTTGTGATTTTTTGAGACTATTTCCCACCCCCTCCCGTTTGCGTTGTAAAAATTTTTTTTCCAAGGCCAAAATTTTTAACGAAAATCTTCATTTGGAAACTTTGCTCTACGAATTTCAGATAAATCCAACTTTTGAATTTTTTATGGATACCGGCTTACCACAAGATTGCCTATACGAAATTTCAGCGACATAGCACCTTATTTACCTATTTAAAAAAATTCATAACTGTGACAACTTTTCTCGCGCACTTGGCGCCATCTACCGGGAGTACTATGTAACTCACGGCACAGTGCTTATAAAATGTGCTACCTACAGGTCTCCTCTATGTCTGGAAGTTTATTTGAAGGCATTCGGGCTTTTCCTTCAGATTCTATAGCAATTACAGTTGGCCAACTCCCGCGAAAAATTAAATTTTTTCCCGTTTTTACAGGGGTACCCCTATGAAAATTTCGCGATTTTTACTTTCACCCCTACCCCGGCATGTAGGTACTTTTTGGAAAGGTCTTGGCGAGTACTCTTACGTGGTGTACTTTTTTTCGCCATTAATTTCATTTTGACCCCTTTTTTCGATATTTTTCTCTACGCCACTGAGACATTTTCACTACCTTGGGTCACATATACCCCAAATACTATATTATTTTTACATTTGATCTCAATCAGTGAGGAGTCATTGGAAAGGTCTTGACGAGTACTATCGATCTATGTATTTCTTTTTCAAATTCGGTAAACTTGGTTCAATCGAATTTCTCAAATTACATGTATGTACATACGTA
>CAWUPM010000263.1:60000-75980 GCA_963924295.1 Dioctria rufipes
GGTGATGCTGTTGGCGAAGCATCCGTCAATTTTTGTGAAGCCTCTTTGTGTACCATGAATATCGATTTGGAGTGATATTCTATGTGTCAATATTTTATTGAATACTCGTAAAAATATTGAACCAATGGTGAGCGGTCTCCAGTTTTTTACTCTTTCGAGGTTCTCGTTTCCTTTGGGAATTAGTATCGTCCGGCAGTTCTTAAGTATTCTTGGTGTTGTTTCTAGGAGTAACATGGCGTTAAACATAAGAGCCAGTCGTTCTTTTGGAATACTTTGCATATCTTTTAGGTTAACTCCGTCTGGTCCTGGCGAGTTCGACTTGCTGATTTTTATAGCCGATGTTATTTCCTCAATTGTTATGGGATTGCTAATTGTTGTTGTACTTTCAGCTTCGTCTTTTACCCGTTCTACGTCTAGTTGGGATGGAGTTGTGAAGATTTCGTTGTACTGGTTCTTGATATCTTCAATTTCTGGCGTGGTTGTGATGTTGTTTGCTCCATTTCCATCAAGGAGCTTGTTCGCGTAGCTTTTCAGATCGCGTTTGAATTCTCTTTGAGCTAACCTATAATCCCGTGCTCTTTTTTTCCTTCTGCTGATGTTTGGTATTCCGTTTGAGCCTGTTGTTCCTTCATTTCTGTCATTGTCACCTCTTCTGCTGCTTCGTCTATTGTACTGACTGGTTAGTTGATCGCACCAGTTGTTTAGTCTCAGCTTGGCTGTTTCTGCTGGTTGACTAATTAATGCTTCCAGTAGCTCTTTGTCTTCATTTAGGAGAAGTTGTTCTCTTAAATTATTGAGGAATTGCTTGATGTTTTCGTTGAGTACTGGAAGTTGGTTTTCTTGGACTTCAATATTAGTATCCTCTATTTGTTCCCTCTGTACTAGACGATAGGCCTGCACTTTTTCTTTATAATTCCTTGTTTTCCTTCGGCAGGTAATGGCAGTTCTTGTCCTCTTTGAGTTTTGGCATAAATAATCAATGATCTTTCCGGGTGGTAACGTCGTGTCGCATTCTGCTTCTTTTTTTGCCATATCATTCTCCTCCTCTGTAGTCCATAACGCCCGCGTGCCGGCTGCCTCCTCTCTCAATTCCTGATTGTACTCCGCTGGATGCTTTAGTCGCATATGTTGCCGCATACCTGCGTATGATGTGTAGGTGGTATTACATATCTGGCATTTGTTCTCATCATCTTGCTGCTCTCTTCTACAATACCTTCTCTGGTGTTGTTTGAGTAGCTGTATTGTTGTGTAGTCTTTTCCGCACACACATATGAATTCTCGTTGCGGCGCTGACATGGTGGGATTTCTCACCAGTCTTTGTATATTTTATGTTCACTGACGCCGCTTACTTTAACACGGTTGTGTCTGCTGACTCCTCTAACGCTGGTGTTGATGTCGTTTGATGGTGTGCGTGTACGTATTTCGCTCCGCTTTAGTGGCGTGTGTGTTGGTGTTGGCTGAAACCAGTTTCCACTCCTGTGTTTGGCGTGGCTTGGGTTCGGCGTGGCTGGTGTTGATGTTGTTATGATGGCGTTGGTGTACCTGTTTGGCGTGGCTTGGGTTCAGCGTGGCTTCGGTCTGGCTATATCACGTGGCTTGGCTTGGGTTGTTTTGGCGTCGCTTGGTTCGCCTGTTTCCAAATGGTATAGGATGCGTGTCGTCTGTCTGTTATGAATAAATAATAATAGTAAATGAATAATAATAAGAAATGGATAATAATAATAAATGAATAGTAATAATAAATGAATAATAATATTAAATGAATGAAATAAAAACACGCGCACTATGTCCTTTTGCTATTGTTATTATTAGCCTTATCTATTTATTTTTATTAGTTTTTGCGCTATTTGCCACTATTTTGCATTCTTTTTACTTGTTTATGTAGTTTTGATTGTTTTGCACTATTTTTCACGTTTTTCGCAAAAGCTTAGCCTTTTCTCTTTTTTTTTGATAGAATAGAAATTTACGGAAGTTAACGCTACAGAGTAACACTTATTAAAATAAAGCAAAGAAAGCACAGAATTTAAGTTTACACATAAATTAAATAAAAGTCAGAAAAACTTCCATATATATATAAAGGAAAGAAGAAAAGCACAGAAGTAAAAATTATATATAAATTAAATAAAAACAACAAAAATTTCCACAAAAATATCCACTGGCACCAGAGCTCAGATAAAACACGTCCGCACACTTCAAAGACTGTTAAGAGAGTCATAGTTACTCCCGCCGTTAACCCGCGCTTACTTGAATTTCTTCACTTTGACATTCAGAGCACTGGGCAGAAATCACATTGTGTCAACACCCGTTAGGGCCATCACAATGCTTTGTTTTAATTAGACAGTCGGATTCCCCAAGTCCGTGCCAGTTCTGAATTGATTGTTAATTGATAGCCGTTATAAATTTATAATAAAAATAATCCCTTTAAAAAAATCATTTATAAATTATAAATTATTAGCAAGAAAGTTCCACAATTGGTTACGTAAACTTCTATCCGGGGAACAGATAAACACAATCTTTAGAAAAAAAAATTGTATAAATCCTAATTTACCCAGAACGAGTACATAGACCATAATATTGTTTCCCAATCAAGCCCGACTATCTCAATCTTCAGAGCCAATCCTTATCCCGAAGTTACGGATCTAATTTGCCGACTTCCCTTACCTACATTATTCTATCGACTAGAGACTCTTCACCTTGGAGACCAGCTGCGGATATCGGTACGGCCTGTTAAGAAGTTTGCGTGACCCCACCATAAATTTTCAAGGTCCGAGGAGAAAATATCGACACAGCAGTAAATGCCATGCTCTTCTAGTCCATCTACCATATCTCTCTTCGAAAGACTTCCATGGTAGTACGACTATGAAACAGAAAAGAAAACTCTTTCGATATTTCTCGACGGCTTCTTTATGGTTGTTTCTGTTACCAGGATGAGCATAAAAGCCCATTTTTAATAACAAACGTATACTCAACAGGTTACGGAATTGGAACCGTATTCCCTTTCGTTCAAAAATATTTAAGTATATCATATATTGCATTGCATATTTGTAACTTAAAAAATTTTTCGACTTTCGCCTAGAACTTAGGACCGACTAACTCGTGATCAACCACTGTTCACACGAAACCCTTCTCCACTTCAGTCCTCCAAGGTCTCATTCGATTATTTGCTACTACCACCAAGATCTGTACCAATGGCGGCTCCATGCAGGTTTACACCAAACACTTCTACGCACACCATTGTACCCTCCTACTCACTAAAACTTCAAAATTTATAAATTATATAATTTATAAATCATATATTTCAGCGGTAATGTATAGGCATACAACTTGAGCGCCATCCATTTTAAGGGCTAGTTGCTTCGGCAGGTGAGTTGTTACACACTCCTTAGCGGATTACGACTTCCATGTCCACCGTCCTGCTGTTTTAAGCAACCAACGCCTTTCATGGTATCAGTATGAGTTGTTAATTTTGGCGCCTTAACATTACGTTTGGTTCATCCCACAGCGCCAGTTCTGCTTACCAAAAGTGGCCCACTGGGCACAATATATCATAACCTCAACCTTCATATCAAGAAAGGTGAGGTTCTTACCCATTTAAAGTTTGAGAATAGGTTAAGGTCGTTTCGGCCCTAATGCCTCTAATCATTCGCTTTACCAGATAAGATTATTTTAAATAATATTTAAATGCACCAGCTATCCTGAGGGAAACTTCGGAGGGAACCAGCTACTAGATGATTCGATAGGTCTATCGCCCCTATACCCAATTCTGACAATCGATTTGCACGTCAGAACTGCTTCGGTCCTCCATCAGGGTTTCCCCTGACTTCAACCTGATCAGGTATAGTTCATCATCTTTCGGGTGACAACATATATGCTCAAGGTACGCTCTAGTTAGAGGCATATATAATATATCCTTTAAAAAAAAATTTATATTAAAATGCATAACTGTATAGAACGCCCCGGGATGGAATATATAATATTAATAATATATATATGATCCCATTAAATTAAACAGTTAAGTTAATTACGCCTTTAGGTTTTATATACCCAATGACTTGCACACATGTTAGACTCCTTGGTCCGTGTTTCAAGACGGGTCCCGAAGGTATCCTAAATCTATAGCATTGTTAATCATATTAACGCATATAATAAAAAAATTAAAAAATTTAATTTAATTACTATAACACATATATAATGTATGTGTAAGCGCTATATATAATAAAAATCTGTCAATAATTTATCTGTAACCATATATGCATTTTATGTTAATTATCAAAAAATAAATTTTTTATATAATAAAACATAAACTTTGCAAAACTGATACTTCTGATAAATTTTTCTATTATCGATCATATTAACAGATTACAATGTCCTTATATGAAAAAATTGCACATTATTATTACATTAAAATAAAATTAATGTATTATTAACAATGAATTTTTCATATTAGATATTCAGGTTCATCGGGCTTAACCTCTAAGCAGTTTCACGTACTATTTAACTCTCTATTCAGAGTTCTTTTCAACTTTCCCTCACGGTACTTGTTTGCTATCGGTCTCATGGTTATATTTAGTTTTAGATGGAGTTTACCACCCAATTTGTGCTGCACTATCAAGCAACACGACTCTTAAGAAATATCTTCTAGTAATCATTAACGTCACTACGGGCCTGGCACCCTCTATGGGTAAATGGCCTCATTTAAGAAGGACTTGGACTGCTAATTTATCATACTAGATTATAGATATTCCATACACTGCATCTTATATTTGTTAAAACAACAAAATAACTCAGTGCTGAACTAAATTTCTTTTCGCTCGCCGCTACTAAGAAAATCCTAGTTAGTTTCTTTTCCTTCCCTCATTAATATGCTTAAATTCAGGGAGTAATCTCATATGAGTTGAGGTTGTTTAAAAAGTTTTTATTTTTTCTATATACTTTATAATAATAATTTTTATGCTTTAATGTAATCAAATCGCTATTCACAGTATATAAAATTTTATACTTGATCTGCAAAGAGATAAAAGCAAATTATTATTATTCCTTATTATTAATATTATAAAAAATATCAAATAATATTTTTTAATAATACAACATGTGCTTAAAAAGATATTAAAAATATCTTCAAGCAACTTAATTAAGAAAGTCTTACAACCCTCAACCATATGTAGTCCATGCAGCACTATAAAAAAAAATTTTAAAGTACGTATAGCATGGACTGCAATATGCGTTCAAAATGTCGATGTTCATGTGTCCTGCAGTTCACACGATGACGCACAGTTTGCTGCGTTCTTCATCGACCCATGAGCCAAGTGATCCTCCGCTTAGAGTATATTTTAATTTTGTTTATTTATATAATTTTATGTCAAAATTTGTTTTTTTTTTTTTTTTTAAACCCCATAAACTGTACTATTACCAAAGTGAGTAATATAGCTTATTTCTATAAACTGTTCTATTACCAATTCAAGTAATATAGTTTATTTTAAAAGTTTATAAATATATATATATAAATATGAACATTTATATTGTTGATGAATGTCTAAATTTCTCTTATGAGAAACTCATTTACTGTGTGTAAATAAACTGTAATTTTACAATGTAAGTAAAATAGTTTACCTTTCGCTACTAATAAATTCTAATATTACCAATGTATGTAAATACCATTTATTTTCTTAATAAATTTTCTAATATTACCAATGTATGTAATATCGTTTATTTTCTTAATAAATTTTGGTATTACCAATGTATGTAATATATTGTTTACCTTCTTTTAATAAATTATAATATTACCAATGCGTGTAATATAATTTACTTTTTTAAGTACAACAATCTTATATTTATATGTATATATATATATAATTTATGCAAGCATTTTATTGTCATTCTCGTTGTAAATATGATGTTTTTATAGTCAATCTCGTTGTAAATATTTTGTTATTATTTATAAGATCATTTAACACGCAACCAATTGCAAGTTTTTCCTCTTATAATAGTCATTCTCGTTGCAAACTGTTTGTCTTGTTACAAACATATTCAATGACTACCTTTATTATAAGATCTAATTAAGCAAGCAACCTATGCAAGCTTTTCCTTATCTATAGTCATTCTCGTTGTAAATATGCCGTTGCTATAACAACCATATTCAATGACTTATATTAATGTAACTTTTATAAGATATCTAATTTAGCAAGCAACCTATGCAAGCTTTTCCTTATCTATAGTCATTCTCGTTGTAAATATGCTGTTGCTATAACAACCATATTCAATGACTTCTATTAATGTAACATCATTAGCAAGGGCACATTCAATAACAATATGCGAGCAAATTGTTATTATCGTTGAAAACATACCGCTGCTGTAACAAATATATTCAATGACATAAATACACAAGACAATATTCAATAACTAATCTTTATGCAAATAACTCTGCAAGCTGTTATTCTCGTTGTAAATACGTCTTTCTTAACAAACATATCCAATGACATATACTATATGCTATACATCTCATCATACTTTTGATGGATCAATATTTCCATTTCCGTGATCTTCCCACGAATATACTCTGCATATTACTTATAAATGATTATAAGCAATATATTCAGGATAGAATATATCATCATCAGATCAACTCTACATTCCAAGGACCTTTAGTCGTCTATATTCCGCATATCCCCATTAAAAGGATATCAGGATAGAATATACCAACAGTAATGTTTGGAAGAGTGGATCAGATCAACTCTACATTCCAAGGACCTTTAGTCGTCTATATTCCGCATATCCCCATTAAAAGGATATCAGGATAGAATATACCAACAGTAACGTTTGGAAGAGTGGAGAAATATTTGTTAAATGTTATAACATTAATGATCCTTCCGCAGGTTCACCTACGGAAACTTTGTTACGACTTTTACTTCCTCTAAATACTCAAATTTGGTCAACTTCCGCGAAAAGCAACCGTAACACCCATAAAGGCGTCACAGCGATCACGTCCGGAGACCTCATTAAAAAATTCAATCGGTAGTAGCGACGGGCGGTGTGTACAAAGGGCAGGGACCTAATCAATATGAATTTATGATTCACACTTACTAGGAATTCCAGGTTCATGTGAACAGTTTCAGTGCACAATCCCAAGCATGAAAGTGATTCAGCGGTTTACCCGGACCTCTCGGTCTAGGAAATACACGTTGATACTTTCATTGTAGCGCGCGTGCAGCCCAGGACATCTAAGGGCATTCCAGACCTGTTATTGCTCAATCTCATATTGCTAGACGCAATTTGTCCATTTAAGAAGCCAGTATCCGTATTAATGGGACAAACAAGCAGGTACGACTCCACCCTATATAAACACATTCAAATACTTATACATGTTAATGTAGGCCATATAAGAAGGCTATATAAAGTTTCAGCATCATAATCCTGAATGCATCTATTTAATATATTTGAATCTCGTTCGTTAACGGAATTAACCTGACAAATCACTCCACGAACTAAGAACGACCATGCACCACCAGCCATAGATTCGAGAAAGAGCTATCAATCTGTCTTACTCATTTATGTTCGGACCTGGTAAGTTTTCCCGTGTTGAGTCAAATTAAGCCGCAGGCTCCACTCCTGGTGGTGCCCTTCCGTCAATTCCTTTAAGTTTCAGCTTTGCAACCATACTTCCCCCGGAGCCCAAAAGCTTTGGTTTCCCGGGAAGCGACTGAGAAAGCCATAATAGTAGCTACACTCAATTGCTAGCTGGCATCGTTTATGGTTAGAACTAGGGCGGTATCTGATCGCCTTCGAGCCTCTAACTTTCGTTCTTGATTAATGAAAACATCTTTGGCAAATGCTTTCGCTTAAGTTAGTCTTACGACGGTCCAAGAATTTCACCTCTCGCGTCGTAATACTAATGCCCCCAACTGCTTCTATTAATCATTACCTCTTGATCTAAAAACCAATGAAAGTAGAACAGAGGTCTTATTCCATTATTCCATGCACATAATATTCAGGCATTTGAAGCCTGCTTTAAGCACTCTAATTTGTTCAAAGTAATTGTACCGGCCTACAACAACACTCGGTAAAGAGCACTGAAGCAGGTATAAATAGGAGGTATATATATTAAATCCAAGTGATATGAATCAATATATATAAGAACTCCACCGGTAATACGCTCACTAACATAAGGTAATGTACACACCAATATTATAGTAGTACTACCCGTATGAAGCACAAATTCAACTACGAACGTTTTAACCGCAACAACTTTAATATACGCTATTAGAGCTGGAATTACCGCGGCTGCTGGCACCAGACTTTCCCTCTAATGGGTCCTTGATAAAGGATTTAAAGTGTTCTCATTCCAATTACAGGGCCTCGGATATGAGTCCTGTATTGTTATTTTTCGTCACTACCTCCCCGTACTGGGAGTGGGTAATTTACGCGCCTGCTGCCTTCCTTAGATGTGGTAGCCGTTTCTCAGGCTCCCTCTCCGGAATCGAACCCTGATTCCCCGTTACCCGTTGCAACCATGGTAGTCCAAGATACTACCATCAATAGTTGATAGGGAAGACATTTGAAAGATCTGTCGTCGGTACAAGACCATACGATCGGCAAATTATCTAGAGTTCAACCATTGTAACGATCCCTATAAAAGGTATCGCTTGGTTTTAGCCTAATAAAAGCACACGTCCCAGAGGTCCGTGTTTATAATTGCATGTATTAGCTCTAGAATTACCACAGTTATCCAAGTAACTGTTACGATCTAATAAACCATAACTGATATAATGAGCCTTTTGCGGTTTCACTTTAATTTCGTTTGTACTTAGACATGCATGGCTTAATCTTTGAGACAAGCATATAACTACTGGCAGGATCAACCAGAATAATGTTTATAAGAATGATTATAAATAATAAAGATATATATATCATAAAGATATATATATTACTTTGATTACTTTTTTAAATCTTTTCTATATATATGTATATATAAATTAATAGCATTTTTTTCGAAGCTTTTATATTGTTTTTGATAAAGAATTTTTAATTCTTTTATGTTGTAAATTTAACGATTGTTTTATTAAATAAAACAAATCTTATTATTGTTGAAAGCGAAATTAGTTTTGCATGATATTTAATATCATTTTTAGGCGACAAGAGTATAAATTTCTTTGATACCCCTGACAAATTTTGACCATTTTAAGATCATCGTATTATAACATTGATCATGGTCGCACTAGGTAAAATAGTAAAAATTTATATATTTGTCATTCTCGTAGTAAAATGTTGCCAAAATCAACATATCCAATGACCATCTTCTTCTTAATAATATTTTATTTATGAGAAAGATCATAGTATGGTAACATTACATTGATATTACTCAAACCTACTTTCATTCACTTCAAATATTTTATTAGTTTGTTAATAGCATTTTTATGAGAAAGTTTCATTGGTATTAGTATATATCACAAAGGCGTTGATATTCCACAACCTACTTTCGTTAGAAATTCTACAATATCCACTCTGGGTACTTACTAATCGTTATAATCAAAAATTATAAGAATAATGCACCCTTGGATCAGAGAAATATATATAATTTAATATATAGTATATCTGATATAGAATTTCAATGTGCACATGGTTACTATTAGTTTTTATAAGCATGTTATAAAACTACTTCACTCATGTCAGGGGTAGATGCACATAAAGTAAACATGATTTTATAAAGATTTCTTTATAATATAATCATGTCTTGTTGGTTTCCATCTTTTCACCAGACACCGACTACTCCCTATAGTACGTCTGGAGACTGAAGTGTGGAAGAGTAAATTTTTTTTTTTTTTTGGTACGGGACTTGGAAGAAAACCATCTCACCGAACAATGTCTCATGCTAAAGCATGAGACAATATCGCATTCACTTATAAATTTCTTAAATACATCATTTTTACAACATAATATCAATATACGTTCTCTTATATCTGCATATATGAACTATTTAAGAAACATATATACTATTCCTTATAAGACCTTGCTAACTTATAATTCAACAAAAAGGTCTTATTTTATGGCTCCCGTGTTAAGCCATATGTGCGCACAGGTACATCGACTTTTATAAGCATAGTATAAAGCCGTGCACCCATGCGAGGGGTAGATGCACATGAATAATTATGATTTATAAGGAAGTCTTATAAAATCATAACTGGTGTCTGAGTTGGCATCGCTCAGACAACCACTACCCCCTATAGGTGTTCTGCAACCCGACCAGTGGAAGGGTAAAGCGCTTTTTTTCTTGGCATATAACTTATACCAAAACTATATCCCAAGCACAATGTCCCATACATTAGCATGAGACACTTTATACTTTTCCTTATAAGACATTTTTACATTTTATTGATATAAAATTTATACTCAAATCATATCGAAATCATATGTCCCATACATTAGCATGAGACACTTTATACTATTCCTTATAAGACCTTGCTAATTTATAATTCAACAAAAAGGTCTTATTTTATGGCTCCCGTGTTAAGCCATATGTGCGCACAGGTACATCGACTTTTATAAGCATAGTATAAAGCCGTGCACCCATGCGAGGGGTAGATGCACATGAATAATTATGATTTATAAGGAAGTCTTATAAAATCATAACTGGTGTCTGAGTTGGCATCGCTCAGACAACCACTACCCCCTATAGGTGTTCTGCAACCCGACCAGTGGAAGGGTAAAGCACTTTTTTTCTTGGCATATAACTTATACCAAAACTATATCCCAAGCACTGTGTCCCATACATTAGCATGAGACACTTTATACTTTTCCTTATAAGACATTTTTACATTTTATTGATATAAAATTTATACTCAAATCATATCGAAATCATATGTCCCATACATTAGCATGAGACACTTTATACTATTCCTTATAAGACCTTGCTAATTTATAATTCAACAAAAAGGTCTTATTTTATGGCTCCCGTGTTAAGCCATATGTGCGCACAGGTACATCGACTTTTATAAGCATAGTATAAAGCCGTGCACCCATGCGAGGGGTAGATGCACATGAATAATTATGATTTATAAGGAAGTCTTATAAAATCATAACTGGTGTCTGAGTTGGCATCGCTCAGACAACCACTACCCCCTATAGGTGTTCTGCAACCCGACCAGTGGAAGGGTAAAGCACTTTTTTTCTTGGCATATAACTTATACCAAAACTATATCCCAAGCACTGTGTCCCATACATTAGCATGAGACACTTTATACTTTTCCTTATAAGACATTTTTACATTTTATTGATATAAAATTTATACTCAAATCATATCGAAATCATATGTCCCATACATTAGCATGAGACACTTTATACTATTCCTTATAAGACCTTGCTAATTTATAATTCAACAAAAAGGTCTTATTTTATGGCTCCCGTGTTAAGCCATATGTGCGCACAGGTACATCGACTTTTATAAGCATAGTATAAAGCCGTGCACCCATGCGAGGGGTAGATGCACATGAATAATTATGATTTATAAGGAAGTCTTATAAAATCATATCTGGTGTCTGAGTTGGCATCGCTCAGACAACCACTACCCCCTATAGGTGTTCTGCAACCCGACCAGTGGAAGGGTAAAGCACTTTTTTTCTTGGCATATAACTTATACCAAAACTATATCCCAAGCACTGTGTCCCATACATTAGCATGAGACACTTTATACTTTTCCTTATAAGACATTTTTACATTTTATTGATATAAAATTTATACTCAAATCATATCGAAATCATATGTCCCATACATTAGCATGAGACACTTTATACTATTCCTTATAAGACCTTGCTAATTTATAATTCAACAAAAAGGTCTTATTTTATGGCTCCCGTGTTAAGCCATATGTGCGCACAGGTACATCGACTTTTATAAGCATAGTATAAAGCCGTGCACCCATGCGAGGGGTAGATGCACATGAATAATTATGATTTATAAGGAAGTCTTATAAAATCATATCTGGTGTCTGAGTTGGCATCGCTCAGACAACCACTACCCCCTATAGGTGTTCTGCAACCCGACCAGTGGAAGGGTAAAGCACTTTTTTTCTTGGCATATAACTTATACCAAAACTATATCCCAAGCACTGTGTCCCATACATTAGCATGAGACACTTTATACTTTTCCTTATAAGACATTTTTACATTTTATTGATATAAAATTTATACTCAAATCATATTGAAATCATATGTCCCATACATTAGCATGAGACACTTTATACTATTCCTTATAAGACCTTGCTAATTTATAATTCAACAAAAAGGTCTTATTTTATGGCTCCCGTGTTAAGCCATATGTGCGCACAGGTACATCGACTTTTATAAGCATAGTATAAAGCCGTGCACCCATGCGAGGGGTAGATGCACATGAATAATTATGATTTATAAGGAAGTCTTATAAAATCATATCTGGTGTCTGAGTTGGCATCGCTCAGACAACCACTACCCCCTATAGGTGTTCTGCAACCCGACCAGTGGAAGGGTAAAGCGCTTTTTTTCTTGGCATATAACTTATACCAAAACTATATCCCAAGCACAATGTCCCATACATTAGCATGAGACACTTTATACTTTTCCTTATAAGACATTTTTACATTTTATTGATATAAAATTTATACTCAAATCATATCGAAATCATATGTCCCATACATTAGCATGAGACACTTTATACTATTCCTTATAAGACCTTGCTAATTTATAATTCAACAAAAAGGTCTTATTTTATGGCTCCCGTGTTAAGCCATATGTGCGCACAGGTACATCGACTTTTATAAGCATAGTATAAAGCCGTGCACCCATGCGAGGGGTAGATGCACATGAATAATTATGATTTATAAGGAAGTCTTATAAAATCATAACTGGTGTCTGAGTTGGCATCGCTCAGACAACCACTACCCCCTATAGGTGTTCTGCAACCCGACCAGTGGAAGGGTAAAGCGCTTTTTTTCTTGGCATATAACTTATACCAAAACTATATCCCAAGCACAATGTCCCATACATTAGCATGAGACACTTTATACTTTTCCTTATAAGAAATTTTTATATTTTATTGATATAAAATTTATACCCAAATCATATCGCAATCAATATGTCCCGTACATTAGCATGAGACACTTTATACTATTCCTTATAACAAAGTTTTATGTGTCCCATACAAAAATTGGGAAAAAATTTTATAGAATTTTTTTTTCGCAATTGTTTGTAAAATCGATTTCCAGCAAAAGCACATGAATAGGATCGTTATGTAGTATCTGAAAATAGATAGTGCCAAATCAAATATTTTTCATGTGTTCCATATAAAAATCAAAAAAGATTTATACCTTTCCTAATAACTTCATATGTCCCATACAAAAATTGGGAAAAAATTTTATAGAAATTTTTTTTCGCAATTGTTTGTAAAATCGATTTCCAGCAAAAGCACATGAATAGGATCGTTATGTAGTATCTGAAAATAAATAGTGCCAAATCAAATATTTTTCATGTGTTCCATATAAAAATCAAAAAAGATTTATACCTTTCCTAATAACTTCATATGTCCCATACAAAAATTGGGAAAATATTTTATAGAAATTTTTTTTTCGCAATTGTTTGTAAAATCGATTTCCAGCAAAAGCAACGTTATGTAGTATCTGAAAATAGATAGTGCCAAATCAAATATTTTTCATGTGTTCCATATAAAAATCAAAAAAGATTTATGCCTTTCCTAATAACTTCATGTGTCCCATACAAAAATTGGGAAATAATTTTATAGAAATTTTTTGTTCGCAATATTTTGCAAAATTGATTTCCAGTAAAAGCATATGAATATGATCGTTATATAGTGTCCGAAAATAGATAGTGCTAAATCAAAAAAATTTCATGTATCCCATATAAAAATGAAAAAAGATTTATGCCTTTCCTAATAAGTTTATGTGTCCCATACAAAAATTGGGAAGTAATTTTATAAATATTTTTTGTTCGCAATTTTTTGCATAATCGCTTTCCAGTAAAAGCATATGAATAGGATCGTTAGTAATGTCTGAAAATAGATAGCGGCAAATCAAAAATTTTTCATGTATATCTTATAAAAATCTCAAAAGTTTTATGCCTTTCCTAATAACTTCATATGTCCCATACAAAAATTGGGTAATAATTTTATAGAAAAGTTTTTTCGCAATTTTTTTGCAAAATCGATTTCCAGGAAAAGCATATGAATAGGATCGTTCGAAAATGGGTAGTGCAAAAACAAAATAATTTTCATGTGTCCCATATAAAAATCTAAAAAGATTTATGCCTTTCCTAATAACTTCATGTGTTCCATACAAAAATTGGGAAATACTTTTATAGAAATTTTTTTTGGCAATTTTTTGCAAAATCGATTACCAGTAAAAGAATATGAATAGGATCCTTATATAGTGTCGGAAAATAGATAGTGGCAAATAAAAAATTTTTCATGTGTTCCATATAAAAATCTAAATAGATTTATGCCTTTCCTAATAACTTCATGTGTCCCATACAAAAATTGGGAAATACTTTTATAGAAATTTTTTTTCGCAATTTTTTGCAAAATCGATTTCCAGTAAAAGCATATGAATAGGATCCTTATATAGTGTCTGAAACTAGATAGTGGCAAATCAAAAATTTTTCACGTGTTCCATATAAAAATCTAAATAGATTTATGCCTTTCCTAATAACTTCATGTGTCCCATACAAAAATTGGGAAATACTTTTATAGAAATTTTTTTTCGCAATTTTTTGCAAAATCGATTACCAGTAAAAGAATATGAATAGCATCGTTATGTAGTGTCTGAAAATAGATAGTGCTAAATCAAATAATTTTCATGTGTCCCATATAAAAATCAAAAAAATTTATGCCTTTCCTAATAACTCCATGTGTCCATACAAAAATTGGGAAATACTTTTATAGAAATTTTTTTTGGCAATTTTTTGCAAAATCGATTACCAGTAAAAGAATATGAATAGGATCCTTATATAGTGTCGGAAAATAGATAGTGGCAAATAAAAAATTTTTCATGTGTTCCATATAAAAATCTAAATAGATTTATGCCTTTCCTAATAACTTCATGTGTCCCATACAAAAATTGGGAAATACTTTTATAGAAATTTTTTTTCGCAATTTTTTGCAAAATCGATTACCAGTAAAAGAATATGAATAGGATCCTTATATAGTGTCTGAAAATAGATAGTGGCAAATCAAAAATTTTTCATGTGTTCCATATAAAAATCTAAATAGATTTATGCCTTTCCTAATAACTTCATGTGTCCCATACAAAAATTGGGAAATACTTTTATAGAAATTTTTTTTCGCAATTTTTTGCAAAATCGACTTCCAGTAAAAGCATATGAATAGGATCCTTATATAGTGTCTGAAAATAGATAGTGGCAAATCAAAAATTTTTCACGTGTTCCATATAAAAATCTAAATAGATTTATGCCTTTCCTAATAACTTCATGTGTCCCATACAAAAACTGGAAATACTTTTATAGAAATTTTTTGTGGCAATTTTTTGCAAAATCGATTACTAGTAAAAGCATATGAATAACATCGTTATGTAGTGTCTGAAAATAGATAGTGCTAAATCAAAAAGTTTTCATATGTCCCATATAAAAATAAAAAAAAAATTATTCCTTTCCTAATAAAACTATGTGTCCCATACAAAAATTGGGAAATACTTTTATAGAAATTTTTTTCGCAATTTTTTGCAAAATCGATTACCAGTAAAAGAATATGAATAGGATCCTTATATAGTGTCTGAAAATAGATAGTGGCAAATCAAAAATTTTTCATGTGTTCCATATAAAAATCTAAATAGATTTATGCCTTTCCTAATAACTTCATGTGTCCCATACAAAAACTGGAAATACTTTTATAGAAATTTTTTGTGGCAATTTTTTGCAAAATCGATTACTAGTAAAAGCATATGAATAACATCGTTATGTAGTGTCTGAAAATAGATAGTGCTAAATCAA